>CAUYRT010040682.1:0-37252 GCA_963574885.1 Lepilemur ruficaudatus | reverse complement strand
GGGGGCTTGGGGGTGGGTAAACTCACAACTAATGGATGCGGTGAGTGTTTTAAGAGGGGAAAGCGCATGTCTCAAATCATGGTTGGGATGTGGTAAAGTCATAACATGTAACCAAAATGTTTATATCCCCATGATTTCCTGAAATAAAAAAAAATTTTTTTAAATAAATAAATGGAAAAAAATTATTACATTATAATTTCTTACGATCAAAGGCAGGCAACAACTTGATAAGTGATTCGAACTCCTGACCTTGAGCGATCCGCCTGCCTCGCCTCCCAGAGTGCTAGGATTACAGGTGTGAGCCACCGCGCCCGGCCTTTGACAAGTGTTTATTCATAAAAAACCATTGCTGCATTAGTTAAGAGAGGTGAATTTGTTGACTTTCCATACAGAATTGTTCCCACTCTCTCCAGCTCTGGGGGTGAAAGCCAGAGCATCTCTGGCCAGAAGCGCTAGTTTAGTTTAAGGTCCATAGCACAGAACTAGAATTTGAAGAGGAGGAGTTTAGACTCATGATAGTCATAGAAAGGCTGAGATAAACTATACAGGTATTCCTGGATAACTTCTAAACTATGTGTGCATGCAGGACTTAGAGAGCCCAGTGAAAATTAAAGCCTTGGATAAACTTGAAAATTTCCCGCACTTTTTGGTGCCACTCCTCAATCCACAGCTCAGGGAGCATACAGTGGAAGACTTGCTGACTTGTGGTGTCTGAGGATAGCCTATGTCTAAATCATTGGCTAATTTCTAAAATACACATGCACAAAGTAGAACTCTCAGGACCAAAGTTAAAGGAAAAAAAAAAAAAAGAAGGAAAGACATCAGTGGACACACATCACAGAGGAGACAGAGTTCACATTTTGAAACCAGGCAAGTTAATTACCTACTAAAACAAACAAACAAACAAAATGGCAACTCTCTGAAGAACAAAACAGAATTAAGAATCACTGCAACACATTATCTGGTGCCTATTTTCAAATAAGATATAATTATCTATAGTTATCCATAATAACTGCTCTATTTCCCTTGCATAGCTCCAACTACCCAGGCTCCAATCTCAGTAACAGCTTTGTAACCTATGAATATGAAACATTAGATAGTTAAAAGTTACCCACATTCTATTTGGTTAAGAAAAGCCTATCATTCTAAATGAGGGCCAAGGGAAAATGCCAATGCAAAGGGCTTGAGCTCTGCTTTGGAGGATGTTTTCTTTCCTTTACAAATAAAAACAGCATGGCTGCTCCAATGAGTTAGTACATGTAATTAAATCCCAAAACATGAGAAAATAAAATGTCCTTCTTATATAGAATACATTTTAAGTATTAAAATGCACACATACTCTTGCATTGTCACTACAAGATCTTTTGAAGCATTTAAATAAAAATATCATAAAGCAAAAACACAAGTATTTCACAGCATGACAGCATCTGGACAAAGCTGTGAACCCTGTGGGAAGCTCAGATTGAGTTCGTTCATTTTTGTTTTTTTAGTGCATTCTTTAGAAGTGCTTTTAAAAGCACTTCTAAAAAATATCAATATTGAACTTCATGAATGAGATGCATGAAATTCTAATATTTAAAAAAAGTGTTAACACAGAGTTTTCAAATTTAGACATCCATACCCTACATAGCATCACTCCATACTCCAGCATCCATTTCAAATCTTGTTCTCAATCATTTTCCAAGATTCCACATGGGCCTTCAAACTCTCTTCTATAAATATCATTATGTAGGTAATATCCAGAAATATAGAGGAATAGAACTACCAACCCTATCTGTTTATAAGATCAGACCCATCCATATTAAACAATACCATAACACACATATTCATGCATATATATGTGTATGTGTGTATGTACGTAAACTGATACATATAATATGTATTAGATTTTCTTAGCTAATTCCACAATTTCCTTTATTGGTAACATACATTGTTGAATTTTTCTGTTCCTGAGTTATCACATAGGTATTCTAGGAATTTTTTTTCCTCCCTGGTAAATAACTTATGGTTATACCTAGAAAAGAATGCCCATGTGTAAGTCTAATAGTGAGGAAGATAATCACACTCGAATGAGATGTACAAAACTGTGTAAGTAAGGATGTCTCAAGTCTGAGAGGTATTGTCTAAAGTGTAGTTGGAAATACTGCTGGATGCTTAAGAACTGCCTGCATTGCTTGTTAAAAATATGAATTCTCGGCCTCCACCCATAGGTGGATTACAAAAGAAACCCACATTTTAACAAGTATTTTTGATAATTTGGATACATAGAATCTAAAATCTTTGGCCTTAGACTGTAACTCAGGGAAGGGCTCAGCCTTTTATAGAGGTTACACTTTTTTGGGATGTCCCTAAAGTGACTATAATTGCTGACCATCAGGTAGTTGCTTGCAAAGAGATATGGTCCTGTGAATGGTACCTGTCAGGAGACAGAAACTTCTAGGCATAAATTTTAGAGAGACAGTACAGCAATAATTGGCCTATGAATTACCACCGCAACTGCTAGGAACTCTGCACTCATCTCTAAACAAGAGGCCTCTCTGCAAAAAATCTATCCTCATCTGCTTACATGATTTGCTGCTATGATTTGAATGCATCGTCAAAATTTACTGTTTTGAAAACTTAATCACAAATTTACGTGCTAATTGAAGTTGGGGCCCTTGGGAGTTAATTAGGATTATATAAGGTCATGGGGGTGGGAATGATGGGACTTGTGGCCTTACAAGAAGAGGAAGAGAGACCTGAGTTGACTTACATGCTCTTGACCTCTCACCATGTGGTGTCCTCCACCATGTGATGATGTAGGAAGAAGGCCCTCACCAGAGGCTGGCACCACGTTCTTGAACTTCTTAGCCTCTAGAACTGTAAGAAATAAATTTCTTTTCGGTCTCAAATATCCAGTTATAGCAACATAAAACAGACTAAGACACACACATTTCCCTCAACTGATAATGGTATACTATGCAGACCCCTTAACCTCAGAAAGTCTCTCCAACAAGACACTACATTCATATGTTATAATTATCTAAAACCCCTTCCCAAGAATTACCTTTTATAATAAGTCTCCTTTAAACATAATATAGTGGTTGATTTTTACATCAGTTAGGACATCTTAAAGTTACAGAAATCCAAACTTAGCTAGCTCAAACAATATAGGTAGGAAAGGTGCCAAGTAAACAAAAACAATAGGTGGGGAATAAAAGAAAAAGATATTGATCTGGTTTCCTTGATTTTCGGGTTTCATTGGCTATACAGACGAAGAGAGGCAACTACTGAGGGAAAAACTGATTGTGTGTTGTGTTTATAATAAGTTCACAAAGATATGGGGCATAATGTTTACACCAGTCTCTATCATTTTTTCCTTTCATTATCATAATGTCTGTGACACTACTCCCATCTTTCAGCAATGATCCCCTTGTTCATTTTGCCTAGTTTATGTTGACATGTGGTTTGAGATAATAAGCAGGCTGTCTGCATACTACATGGCCCCGGATCTGTCGTGAATGAGGAGAGAAGGATAGTTCATGGGGTCCTATCAGCTTATCTCAAGAGTGCAATGGTTTCCCATTCAGCTAATGGTCATATTGAGTCTAGCAGTTGCCAGTTCCTAAGATGCCATAATACATCAGTTCAGAAAGCTTCCATCTGGTCCAAATCATGCTGTCATATTTCATGTAACCCATTCCTTTCTATTTTGCAAGTATTCCAATAAAGGTGTCAGACCCAGTTAGGGAAATCAAGTATAAGCATATATCATGAATGCAAATATAAAACCAAATCAATGTTAGGTCTTCAATATATTAAACTCCTATCATATTTAATTACAGCTCCCTCACACATTCTTTCATTGGAGAACACTTTGTGCTGCTGAAAATGTAGCTGGGGTCTTGCTGCAGACATTGCAAATCCCAAGGACGAAGTGCTGAGGTTTTTATCAGTGTTACATGAGAGAGTAACATCTACATCCTAAGTAATTTTGTGATTGTGTGTATGTGTGAGAGGGGGTGTGTGTATGTATATTCTAGGAGTCTTAAACTAGTCAGTTTGAATAATTCTAATCTTGGCATGAGTGATGTGTATTTTTTTCAATCTGGTTAAGTATAAGTTTTTATATGAATGATGTACTGATGCTGAAAACTTCTGGCTCAGAAGAGCCAGTTATTAAATATTTAGGAATTTTTAAGCCATATTTAAAACCATAAGTAGCTGACATTGGCCAAGATGAGAGTATTTATACCATGGAAATTGGAAAATACTATAAATAAAACCTTTTCTTTTTTTCCAGAGAGCTGATCTACTATCACATTAATGTCTACACTAGATAACCCTAATGCCAACCATAGCCACATTATCTTCTATGTTTTGGGGAGCTACCCCATTCATAATTTTTAGTGAGAAAAGTCTCTGAAACTTTGAAGGACAAGATTCATTTTATATGATTGTTATCCCTTTTATCCAAAGCTCAGGACATTTATACTACCACAATAAGCACCTAACTCAAGTACAACCAATAGTTAAATAGTACAACAATCTACATGGTAATCTAGTATGACAAAATATCCAGGATGTGTAATGTTGAATAATTCTATGAACCAAATTCTCTTTTGTTTCGCCATACTCAGAGCATTAGCTTAGTAGAAGGAAAAAAATAGGTTCAAACTGAGCCAAACAATCAAATACAGACTAAAAGAGTGGCCTAATGATGGATGATGACATAATAGAAGTAACAACAACAAAAATTCATGTCTAGAGGGAAACTATAACCTGACTCTCAGCTGCTTTATATTTAGAACTAATTACTAATACATGAGATCATATGGTCTCCTGTTATTTCTATGAGATTCCAGTCTTCCTTAATGCCGTATGTATTCTTACTAGCAACCCTCAGGACTTCAGTTCACTTTCATAAATCTCTCTTCCTTGCAACTAAAAGGCCTAATTCACATAAAAGCTATTCATAATCTATTACCCTTATTGTGTGATAGATTATAGACCTGTTCTTCTAGAACTCCAGAAGCTGAGCACTCAGCCTCCCAACTCTACTACCATTGGCTGGGTGTCCTGCCTAATAAACCCAATCCTTGGAATTTGGGTGCCCCAGACTACATATTCAAAAATGAAAAAAATCTCCAACAACTATTTTGAGGTATCTTAAGCCAATTGGCCTTCCTGTATGATCCTCACTGATGATATGCTCCATGCCTGAATTTCAATATCCTTTAGACTGTATATCTTTAATATCTATGCATGTACTTCATAAGGTTCAGGAAATTATAGGAAAAATATGTGTACGCTGAATGTAAGCATTTTTAAGAAGGGGATTTCAAAAACTATCATAAGATGCTCAGAAGGATTTATGACCCCACACAAATTTTATGAGTGACTGTCATAGAATTTATATGTTGTTTAGACTTTGTATTCACAGGATAAAACTAACTGCTTTAACAAACAATGTCAACCTATAGAAGATTATTTATGATTCATGTAACAATATGGGACAAGTGAGCAGTTGGTCAGGATAGTCTTCCTCCATGCCATCATCAGATATGGGCTGATGGAAGCTTAGCCATCTTCAATACATGTCTTCCAACATTCCCTGTACAGGCTGTCTCTATTCCAGTAAGCCATAGTGAAGAGTAAGCATAGGAGATTAAAAACCAGGTCTGCTAACAGGACATGTCATTGTTTGTCATATGGCATGGCCCAGAACTCAGTCACATGGCCACATGGGTTTTTTTAATTGTATTTGTGACCCCCTCAACTTTCATATTTGCATGGTTCATCTAGTTGAAGGTCACCTTTCCAAAATCAATTCCCTGTATTTTTTTGCCATAAAAGAACTCTGCATGTTTCCTTGTTCAGACTTTGTCAAATAACATTGACATGCTTCAATTCTTAATCTAGACACTCTTCAATCTCACCTTCTCACAGTCACATGAGACTTTCACAAAAGATAAATTAGCATCTCATTTTGGACAATTAATTCTACTTAATTCAAAAATTGGTTAATATCACTTTTAATCCTATGTAATAATATGTACTGCTCCACTAAATTTGAATTTTAAATGGCCCTGAGAATCATTTCATGTAGAGAACCAGAGCAAAGGTGGCAGCTGTAGCCCAATTCCTACTCTAGTCTACACAACAAAGTGTGCAACAACCCTTTTATCTCTATGGTGACCCATTAGGTGGTAGGTATATCATTAGGCCCATCAGTTAAGTATGTGAGTTCAAGAGAAGAGTCTAATAGTTCCACATTATAGAGCATTAGGCAAGGGCATCTGGATGATGCCATACCTAGAAAAGAACATTGCTATAAATGGATACCTATAGTTACGCTGAGGACTGGAGCATGGAGAATGTGCAAAATTTGTAAAATCACCAATATTTGAGGTTCTCTCTTTTGCATACGAATTATTAAGATACGAATTACATATTAGCTGGATATATTGAAGTGTAAACAGATCAATAGCAATTTACTGGTAAATTAAAAGGTGGTAAAATATTCTGACCACCTTTTTAAACCTAGTTTATGTTTCTGTGAGAAAGACAGCAATAGTAACTTTCTCTTTCTTTTAAAATACTATATATCTCAGATCTTTTACAAATTCAGATTGGCCTCCTTTCAGCCCAATTTTATACAATAGATTGATTGGAAACACTTCTCTACAATGTGGCTGAAGTCTGACTTGAACAGTACTGTGAGACTCATCATTAAATTTCACCATTAGCCATGTTCATTTGCTAACAATCAAGGTTAGTCTCACCTTTAGATGGTTGATTTTAACATCAAAATCAGTGTTAAAACTGAAAAATTATATAAACTAACTCCATCTTTCAAATCAGGTGAACAGAATGGTCCAAAGTTAAGAAGTAAATTATCAGTGGCGTTAGGATTATAACCCGGTGCTCTTTCCACCTTGTCACTTAGAGCCCTTATTTGAAATGTCATATACTTGTATAATTTCAGGCTCTATGCAACTGTCATGAAGTATGGATTAGAGTTTTCTATAAAGTGTACATTACCCTTTGCACATTAAAATAACACCAGCTATCAGGAAGGCTTGCCAGAAAAAAAAATAGTGTTTGACTAAGAATCCAAAAACCACTACATATACCACAGGGCAGTTATTTTAGCCTCCAAAGAGTTTTTCTTTATTTTTTTTAATCATATTTTTAAATCTCGAAAAAGACAAAAAGGAATCCTATCTTGACTTTTATTTTCCTTTTAAGAAAACAGGAGAAAAAAAGATATACAACATGGCTCATTTCTCTGGACTCTAACATCCCCTTTGAATTCAACAGGATCTAAGTTGCATTATTTACTGAAAGTTTCCTTGAAACTAAAAGATGGCATCGCTTCCAAATCTAGTCTTTTACAGCTGCAAGAATTAGCACAAACAACATCCATATTCATTAGCTGCCCAGAGTATGAGCACATATGATAAGACTCTAAGGCAGTCACACCACAGAAGTCAGAAAATGAAAAAAAGAAAAAAGAAAAAAATGAGTGTGAGGTTCAAAAGGTTCTCTTTAATGTGCATCAAGCAGCTTTGCGTAATGCAAGTAACTACAGGGATTTGCTATTTAGCAAGGATGGGTCATGCACAAACTGGGTTGCTCTCGATCCCCTGTCGGGAGGGCAGCATGTGCTCAGTACAAGTCATCTGCCAACATGTGAGGGACGGTAACAGATTTTCTTGTAATGAGCTCACTGGGCTGGAGCACTAGATAAAGGAGAAGGTCAAAGATTCACGTTTGTTTAGCCTCCTCCAACATGTCCACATCTTCCTCAGATATTCAAGAAGATGATTTTCTCTTGCTTGCTACAGTTTCATGCTAAATTAGCCAACCTGTCAAACGGATCAAGGTAAAAAGGTCATAGCAGCTGCAGAAATACAAAATAGATAAAATAACCTATAGAAAACTCTATCAGCTACACACATTAGCACAAGTCCCCATTTTTCAGTCTTTAATGAAGTGAGGATGGCCCTTAAGTGAGAATATTATGCTCTGAGAAAGTGAACATCATATTAAAAAGAATATATTCCCTAAAGGCATAACTCTAGTGTTCAGCCTAAGAGCATATCATGCCCTTAAGCCCATCGTTATTCTTCACCAGTAAATAAATGTGAGATGAGCTCATGGACATTTTCAAAGTGGTAACATTTTGTGGAACTAAAAGATAGTTCAGCCAAGGTACAAAGAAGAAAAGACACAATGGTAAAAATCTGAATGAATATGTCAGGCTAAATTCTGTTAAGTCTTCATCTAATACTCTCTTTTTCCTGTGTTAAATTATTAACATCCTATCTCAAATAACTTTTCTCAACAGCCTCACCACTCCCATTGCTGCATGTACAAAAAAGATCTTGCTAAAAAAAAAAGGTCAATGAAGAATTCCTCTCTCGTGATACTCCTCCTTTATGTTCTTGTATTATGTCTGGCTTCTCCTGTAACAGTCAAAGTCTGGGCAGACACAGATTATTAAGTAAAAGGCTCAAGAGACTTAAAGACATACTTACAAAGGTGTAGGAAGGGTTAATGAAACCAGAAAGGGATGTTAAAGACCAGACATTAGTGACATTGAGACATTACTAGCACCCAAAGGCATAAAACAGCAAGGAAAGCAAAGGGTGTCCCTGTAATGTTGAGAGCTGAAGCAATGGAGAAGGAAGGGGCTTCCCTGCAAAAACTGTAGTCACGGGAGAACAACTATCACCAGAAAACACAGTCCAGAGTAGGAGGGAGGGGGAAAGAAAAGCCCTGACCTCTTTCTCTTCCACCTTCCAATCACCTCCTTGTGCTTCTTTTTGGCCAAACACAACTAGAAGTTACAAGCCAAGGTGATGCAGAGCCTAGGGTCAACCTCCAGGTGTGGAGGGCAGGGTAGACAAAGGCAGGGGGCAAAGCAGTTTGGGGAGGAGAGTGGCAAACTAAATAATGAACTGGCATGCCTTTCTGCTGGGATCCTTGAGGTCAGTGACTGTGTTTTCTTGCCCTTGGATGCTCAGCATGCAGCAGAATTTAGTGTGCAGTATTTTCTCAACACCTCTTTAGTGAACCAGTTGAGCTCAATAACTAATTGAGCTAAACAGGATAAAGATTTCAGTGTCAATTTTGTTTTTCCGCTGTGCCACTGCGAACTATGTTAACTTGTTCGTCCTCTGGGTACAGCTTTCATAAAAGGAGGAGCCACTTACAAGATCTTGAGCCTTAGGCTCATGTCATCTTACAACTTAGTCCTGAGTTGAATCCTGAGTTGACCAACTTTCTCTTGAAGGCAGCTTTCCTATTTTTCAGTGTTGACATATCCAACAGTTTTTATATGCAAGGTCAGGACCTTTGTGTTTTTCTTAGCATTCTGTAGCGATAGCTGGAATAAAAAAAATAAAATAACAGTGCCCATCAAAAACTGTTGTCTAGACAACATCTGATACTGCATACATCAAAAGGTTTTCATCCTGGGGTCCGGAGTGTGGGAGCCATGAGCACGTGCCTCTCAGATCTCCAGCTGCAGGAGTGTAATTGACTTATGGGCTCAGCTGCTGCCCTCTGGTGTTCATTAAGATGTTCCATGGAGCCCACAAACCCCACAGGCTTCTCCCAGCCAGAGACTGAGCGTGGTAGAGGTACTAAAGCACCTGTTCCTAGGGGATGGGGATTTCTATTATGGATAACTTTGGTTTGAGAACTCCCCTACAGCCTTGAGGAACCCTCGTGGAACTGCACAGTCTCAGATGGCTCCTTTCTTCCCTTTCTCCTTCACCTGAGGCAGACCTACATCATCTTCTCCCTCCAGTTCCTTCCCAATTGTCACACACAGACCTCACCCTGATCAGTCTCATGCATTTTAGCATCTGCTTCTGGGTGCAGATTAATGAATACAATAATCCATAATTTGTGTGTAAAATTTTGTGTGCAGGTACATAAATGCCCTTTAACAGTAAAAATGTGTATAAGTTTTATCAGTTTTTTAAATGGCTCTGTGACCAAAAAACTTAAAAACTATTCTCCCTTCAAGTTCTACTCTAGTTATGGATAATACCACCCAACAGTCCCAAAGCCAAAAAGATGCTTATGAAAGACCAGTATAGAATGTACCATATGCCTAAGTGCTCCTTGACATCATTTTGCTATTCCTTTCTTATTGGCAACACAAAATTATGTGAAATGGTATTATTTGTACTGCATAAATCTGTTCCTGGTTTGCTCTCCTATGACTTCTAAGTTCTTTTATATCCTGCTATGGCCACTGCTTTACATCACATATAACCTGCTTTTTGACATTTACACTCCTAACATCCTAAATCTATCAAAGACAGCAATTAGAAAATGTATGCTTTCATTATGAAAAACTAAAAATTATTTGTGAAACCTTCTTTATTCTTTGGAGACCCCTGAAAGTGATTCTTCAGTTACATTGGAAAAACTATTCAAATATGAATGCAAATCAAATTCTTTTTTTTTAATTAAAGAATGCACAAAATCTTCCAAAACTTAAGTAGTTAAATTTAAGTGCACATTTTGCATTGTTAATGCTACTAGAGTCCCAAAAGGTTGGAACTCATACAATAGGGACTTGCATTTAACTACATTAAATCTTCTATTTCCTATCTAACGCTAACAATCACAAATGAGAAGACAGGGCTAGCTTCAAAACTATTCCTCTTTTTCCATTTCTTACTCTTGTAATAATGCTTGGTGATTTATATTTTAATGCATCCACCCAAGCATATAGTCTTTTATCTTCCCTTTTGAATCAATAGGTAGCTTATTCACATCTTCCCTTCTACTCTACTTAAACACAGTTTGGGCTCTTGTGATTGCTTGTAAACCAAATCAATATCTGGCTTGTTAAGATTCTGTGATCAAAGTTGTGAGACTCCACGTCAATCTCTTTTAATCTACAAACAGACCCTAGTTGTCTTGTCTCTCTGTGTACTGAGAGATCTTTACTACAACTTGGCATTACATTTTCCATAAGGCCTGGTTGGAAGCTCTTCATCTTCCAAATTTAATCACACTGCTGCCCACTGGGTTAACCTGACACATTTAGTTCCCTTCTTTTAAATAAGTTCTACTTTATTTGCAAGGGAGAGCACCTTTTAGAGACATAGTTTACAACTATGCTTCTAGCCTAGAGATGAAGGCTTTGACTTCAGGCAAGTGGTAAAAACCTATTTCAATTCCTTAGGTCAAATGAATATTTATATATAGCTTTCCGGAATTGGTCTTCCTCCTAAATCAGTCTCCACCAACTCCTACTTGTATAATATACAATTTGTAGAAAAGTAATAGAAACAATCTTTCAGTTTAAAACTGTGGCCTAAGCAATAAAAACCAAACTCTCATCTTGGTAGCTGCTTAAGACCTATTTATTTCTCCCAGCTGGTCTCCACATTGAAATTTGGAGGGGAAATATGTTTTGTAGATCCTTGGTTTTTAGTATATCTTTTTAAAATTAAATACAACAGAGTAGTGAATTATCACTAGTGAATGCCCAAAGGATGAGAACAACGGCAGGAAAAGAAGTAATGTGTTTATTATAGGCAATGGTAAACTCTTCCTTCGCTGGAGGAAAAGAACTCCCAGAAGTAACAACCACCAAATGATCATGCTTCAGAAAGGCTGATGACTTAGGTTTATTTTCATATTATAAACTAACACAAATGTTAAGAAAAGTGTAATTTACTTTCTTTGTCACAGAGTATAGCTAGAAGATTAAATGGAATAGCAAACATAAGATGGCTAACATAATTTCACATACTATAGTACATAGTATATTACTCATATAATATTAGTTTCTCCTTCCTTATTTTCTCCCTTCCTTCTGTCTGCCTTTCTGAAATAACTTAAAGGTTATAAACCCCACGAGGGCAGGGTCCTTGTCTGATGTAGCTTGCCAACATGTCTTCAATGCACAGGTGGATACACACATTAGCTAAGAAAGACGATTTGAACCGACCATCTTTATTGAATGTCTTCTCATTGGCCCAGTGGTAACTATAGATGATGTGAGGGCCATGATGAATTAAACAGTGTTCCTGTCCATAAAGAATGCATAATATAGTTTCATAATACAGCTATATACGTTTAGCTATTATGCACGGCAGCATAACTACAGTAATAGAGAATTGAGGTGGCATTCAAAAAAACTGAGTTTTCGTTGTTGAAGGGAGAAGATAATGATTCCAGAAACTCTTCTGGAATATGAGAAGGTTTCATTTTTACTTAAAGACCAAAATATGAACCATTAATTGCTTTGTTATTCTTTTTGTGCATCTCTGTATGAGAGACAAACAAGAGAAGTAAAACCATTCTGATTATGGTGTTTTCTTCTGAGAGTAGAAGTATTTTTTGAGCATCAGCTCAAGGAAATCAAGGCAAAAAACTAAATTGAGGAGTGCCACAGAAGAGAGCAAGACCTGGGCAAAAAGGATACAGAGAAACGAGTAGGTTTTTGTGAAATTCTGACCTAAGTGGACAAGAGCAAAGCTCTTCTAGCTTTGGATTAAGTGCTTTTTGAATTAAGTGCTTTTGGAAGGGGTGTAGGTTTGGTTTGGATTAGTAAATTAAATGATCTATAGTTGAATAAATAGATGCCAATGATGACCAGAATTGATATTTCACACCAAATTTCAGCTTTCACAGACAAATTTGAGGATAGAGAATAGTGTGTCTTGTATCAGTCTCTCTCTAGTAACAGGCAAATATCAGTCTCTCAATAAATGCGTGCTGAGTGGGTGAACACACATTGATGAAACATGATAAAAAGAGACAATTCATCAGAAATTATAGCTTTCCCAAGCTAAGCTGAAGTGTAATAACATGGAGTCTTAGAAAAAGCATGAATTTTAAAACAGCACAGGTCTAAGTTTGAAACTCAAACCTACCTTTTTATTATATCTGTAACTTTGAAAAATTTCTTTCAAGCTTCTAAAACTCAGCAACCGCATCTGTAAAATATGGGTAGCATAATAACTGACTTGTAAGATTGTTATAGGATTAAATGAAATAATATATATAAAGTCATTGTAAATGTCTTACATATATTAATTAACCAAATATTGGATATTTTTGCATGCTATAATTTTTATTTTAGCTGCCTCAGAGTCCGAGATCAGAAAATAAACAAACAAATAATACACAAAACCTTGAAGGAATAAGTAAGAAAATTAGATCACCTGGAAAATGATCTGGAAATAATCTAAAATGAGACAAATACAAATACTTTTTCACGTAGTAATTAAGAGTCAGGGGCAGATTTGAGCAGAAAATGCTTCCCTGCAATTTGACACAACTCACATTACATTATGTAGATGTCAACTGAAGTGCCTTAATTAAACCATCCCAAACAGAGAATCTGTGGGCTGACTTCCCTATCATCCAGGCTGGTCTTCAGGGGCCCTTCTAACCAAATCAACTACGTCAAAAGCTACTTCTGCCTTTTTTTCTCCTCACTCGCTACGATACAGAGTCAACACTGTAGTCAGCAATAGATTGATTGTGGCCTCTGGGAAGTCACATAGCTCGATGTTCAGAATCCCCAGCTGCTTCTCAAGGTCAAGCATGCCTTGCTTGAATGAGATATTTATGCCTGAAAACATGCTGCCAGTTATGAAATTTTCTTGAGGACCTAGATAGGACATTTTCACTGGGGGAACTTTGTCATTGCTTGTGCAGTCTGTCAAAAAAAATTAAAAAGAAAGAAAGAGAGAAAAAAAAACAGCAAATGTTTTTAATTTCCCTTTTTACTGAAAGAAAAATGTGCTCCAATGCTGCAGTAAAATTGCTATAGAATAAATATGCTTTTAAGCATCTTCCAGCATATAACATTGAAAAACTGTCTTATGTATTTCTGAAGGGATCGGTAAGTAGATCTCGAGTAAAAATTTTAATTAGGAATTACATATTTTAAAAAGCAAAGTTTACTCTTCCTCTTTTTAAGAAGTGTGCTTTGATAAATACTATGCTTCAGTAGTAGCACTTTCCATTCAATTCTTATAAATGTTATTACTTATATATGTTTATTTCTATTATTTTAGTAATATTCATGTGTTATTTTTAACTGCACTTTAGTTCACTTTTATTTCTTCTTTATAACAAAAGTTCAAGTCCATTAAGTACAGGTGGACTGATTCCTCAGTGTTCATACAACAAACACTTATTAAGCACCTACTATGTTCAGGAAGTACCTACAGAACTCTGGAAGGCAGGCATGATATAGTAGTGGAAAGTGTATACTTCAAAGACCTGTGACCTCGGATTTAAACTCAGCTTCGGCAGTGACAACCTTATGACCATTGGACAATTCACTTCAGCTCCCTGTGCCTCAGTTTCCTTACATATTAAATAATACTAATGGTGCCTATTCATTGAGTCTCCCTGAGAGTTCAATGAAATAATACACAGAGCCCAGCCATTTCCTAATATACAATATGCATTCAATAAATGTATCCCCAGCCTTAAGCCCTAGCTGTCAGGTGCTAGAGAGCTACATGATAAATGTGTCATACTCCCAGGGGCAGAAATAACTATTATATTTATAACTCAAATCTGTTCTCAAATATTAATCGTTCTAAAGGCATCCCTGCATTGTACAGGCTCCTCGATTATACCCAGCACTGAGATTTCCCAAGATGTATTGTATCTCATTCGGGATACTACCTAACGAAATGTAAGGAATCTTGGCACAAGCAAGTCTACGTGCATTCGTAGATTTGTCTTCAGCTTGTCTTATGCATTATCTTAGACACAAAGCACTTTATAGTTTATAAATGAGCACAGTTAATTCACATACCCCTGGGTGGTTTTGGTTTGCTTGCATTTAAAAAGGAACACTATCAAACGCCAGAGTTTATCTTTTAAACAATTAGGAAGAGTTCTATTAAACTCTGCCAAGGCTATTCTTTGAACTTAAAGGTTGCAATCTCCATTCAGAGAAAGGTTTTAATTACCTCCTTAACCCCTCTCAATTCCACTATGATTAATAACTGATTGTAATTTGCCTCCTTCTGGGCCATTGTTGGCCTGGTATTCACAGCAGTATGTCGTCTCTCTTCTGTCTTAACTTCCTTCTCAAAATTGGAAGTTTGTTAACACCTTACTCTGTTTCTCAGAGTCCTTCTACCTGGGTGAAAGGAGCATCTGTTAGACATCTTGAAAATTCAGAGGACTACAGTATTTTTCACTACATTTTGCATATTTCTTTAAGTACATACATAGTAGATAATCAGTAAATATTGTTAACTGACAGGTTTTGTTCCAGTAGTTTAATGATTAAAATTAAGAGGAAACATGGATCCCTTTATTATGCATCTGTGTGAATATGGCTCTTATAATCCTCTAGATCCAGCTGGAATATGAACTAAATGGGAGAAAGGGGGATATAAAAGAGAAACTATCCAGGCTACTGCTATAGTTCCATACTTAGAAAGGACTACAGAAGAGTCACAGATGACCAATGATTCTGTCCCCTTTGGGTCCACCTGACTACATTTGCACTCATGTTTTTACTCTTTCCTGAAGTCAGCAATGCCTTGGTCAACTCCCTCAGTAATTTTCTCAAATCTAACTAATCTAACTACTGTCCCTGTCTCCAGCCATTAATTTCTTTGGGAAAATTAACTTAGCCCTTTTGGTCTTTTCCTAATATGGATGAAACCACATTATCTTCTTTTTCTAGTTTCAAAGCATTAATGAATTTGTAGGTCCCCAGGAGGATGTTATTCTTTAGCAGGGCAGTAATAATGACTAAAATGGTTAATAAAACAATGCAGACATGGACTGCCAATGACTAGTGGAGCTCGGAGATTTGGAATACAGATTGGAGTCAGACTCCCTGAGAATGAGTCCCAGGCACTACTTCCTAGCTGTGTAACCCTGAGCAAGCTACTTAAAATCACCAAGATTCTTTATTATATGTATTATATGGATAATAACAGTATTTAACTCATAGGGGTTGTTTGAAAATAAATAAATAACCATTCATAACTGGCAGCATGTTTTCAGGCATAAATATCTCAGTCAATATTGCAATTTGAAGCATAGTCAGGGCCAATAGATATTAGCTAATGATTGCCATTAATTTTGAATGGATTATACCAGAAACCAGAACACTCAAGACACAGAACAACACATGGTGAAAATCCCCTGAGAAATGGGTACATAAAAATCCAAAGGTCATAAGTGTTTTACTAGCACGTCTCATTAACAAAAAACAATTCCTCTTTATTTCAAGAAAAGCACTTTGATCCCTCAGGATTAAAGAAAAGAAAGCAGCAAAAGCAAAACAGCACAACTCTACATGACTGATCACTGCAGAGATATCCTTCGATGCAAACATCAAGCGGCAATCAAAAGGCTAAATGAGCAGTATTGTTAGAAGGAACAAGAATCCACTAAGGTAAACTCCTGCTATGGGGCTCTTGAAAATTCATCTCTCAGAAAATGAAGCAAAAATAAATTGTGCCAAGTCTTTTTAATGGATGAATAATTTATGGATGATCAGCAGGAACATCCATCCAGGCATCTGATTAAATGCAAAGTATTTTGATAACAGAAAGTTACCGGCGGGCCTCACGGGGGAAGGAAAGCGGCCCCAGCAATCAATGCCAGTCCATATATTGATGGATGTTGCCCAGTCTCTTCCTAGCAGGCTCTTTTCCTACCCTCCTCCCTTTGATCACTGGCAGGAAGTTACCTCCTCTGCGAGTTTCTTTCTCTTGTCAAAATGATAGAGGTTAAATGTGGATAAGAAAAGCAATTAAAATAGATCTGTGACAAGTATGCTATCCCAGTGTGCCATCCTGATTTCGTTCTCTAGTGTGAACTGCTACTGAAGGATGGTAATTGAAATTCGTCAGTGTTGACAGCTGATGACTAATATGGAGATTTTCATTGCATATCCCCCCTGGAATAGAAAAGAGATGAGTGCTTATTAAACTCCAGATGGAGGCAACCACAGGATAGGGAAATGCAGACACTAGTGAAGGCAGCCGTGCAATGACTGTTTGGGAAAACCCTAAGATCCTCTGAAATTAATTTTTATGGAAACAGAGACAGTGTTAGTTTTCTTCCTCCTTTATCTGTATAACCTCATCATTTTCAACATTAGCATTATCCTCATGGCCTGTGTATGTTAATATCAACTGGAAACTCCATCAACTATCCTTTGGCAAATGAGTTTGAAAATTATGAGTTCTTCTGCTTCTGCAAGTTTGAGAATGTGATTTTATAATATAGAAACCCAGAAGTCATTTCTATTATTTGCTTACATTATTTTATACTTTTTATGTGATTTTCCTATTTATCAAAATCATTAGAAGAAATCTGATTAAATATATTATCCAAGTATAATTCTGACAAAAGATACGAAGAAATCACTTTTAGTTAAATTTTTGCTGAGTTTTTGCATTAGTTAAAAATAAATATTTTTAATAGTCATTTAAGTGGATTTCTGGTGAATGGGGCAGGAACTGAAGGGACTTTAAATTTGTGGTGCAATGTTCCAGTTACCTATTGCTGCATAACAATCTACCCAGAACCTAATGGCTGAAAACAACTAGTTTGTTTTATTACATGAGTTTCTGAGCCAGGAATCTGAGCAGGGCTCAGCTAGCTGATTCTTCAGTTCTATTGATGGAGTCCCCACAATAGTATGCAGCTGACAGACGGGGTGGTCTTGAGTGTCTAAAATGGTTTTACTCACCTTTCTAGTGGTATTAACTATATTTTCTTATTTTCTGTATTCTTTTTTTTTTTAAATTTCAAAATATTAAGGGGATACAAGTGTTTCTGTTACATGGATGAATTGTTAATGCTGAAGTCAGGGCTTTTAGTGTGCCCATCTGTACATTGTACCTGATAGGTAAGTTTTTAGTCCTCCCCTCCTATCTTCCCCCTTTTTAGTTTCCAATGTCCTTTTTACCTCTTTATGACTGTGTATGTCCATCATTTAGCTTCCACTTGTTAGTAAGAACATGTGGTGTTTGTTTTTCCATTCCTGATGTACTTCACTTACAATAATGTTCTCCAGTTCCATTCAAGTTGCTGCAAAACACATTATTTCATTCCTTTTTATGGCTGAGTAGCACTGCAATATATATACACACACACACACACACACACACACACACACACACACACCATATTTTCTTTATCTACAAATCAACTGATGGGCACTTAGGTTGATTCCATATCTTTGCAAATGTGAATTGTGCTGCGATGAATGTTCGAGTGCAGGTATCTTTTTGATAAAATGACTTCTTTTCCTTTGGGCAGATACTCAGTAGTGGGACTGCTGGATTGAATAGTAGGTCTGCTTTTAATTCTTTTAGGACTCTCCATACTGCTTTCCACAGATGCTGGTATGGATGTGGTGAAAAGGAAGGTTTATTTTCTCTATTCCTAATGCTCTGGCATCTGGGGCCTTCCTGACCCAGGAGACACTGCTCTTGTCAGTGAGCTAATTCTAGGAACTATTCCCTGTGAGAATACCTTTCATATGCAAACCACCCAATCCAAAACCCATGTCTGCCTTTATCAGGTTCACTGAGCTCTTACACTCTGGGCCAATATTTCTCTATCCTGATCACTCAAGGGCCAAGTACCAGACAACCTGAGTCAATCTTACACCGCAGAGCCTGATAAAATTATTAAAATTAGCTGATTCTAAACCTGCTTTCCCTGCCCCAGTGCTTCCCCTGCGGCCCTGCCTGGCATGGGAGTTATGAGTAACAAACTGTCTCTTCAATGGCAATTATCTCTGGATTGCTGGTCTCACTATACCTGAATAAGGATAAAACCTACATTGAAATTTAAAAAAATAAAATAAAAACCAAAAACCCAAAAACTAGTGCCTTGGAAGAAATGGCTGAAAGGCTGGGCTCTCTGCAACTATCACAGAGAGCCCCCACACATCACCTCAGAGTAGGTAGACCTCTCATATGGCAACTCAGGATCTCACAAAGAGTATTCCAAGTGACTTGGGCAGAAGCTGCAAGGCTTTCTATGACCTTGCCTGCAAAGTCTCAGAATATCACTTCCTTGGAACTGGTCAAGTTGGTGGCTAGGAGAGCCCAGATGCAAAAAAAAGCGAATTAGACTCTGTCTTTCAATGGGCAGTGAAGTAAAGACTTTAAAACCATTTTTAATTCATTACAAGCGAGTTCATTTCAGCCAAGCCTTTACAGATCCCTAATTGATGATCAGTGCCAGTGATAATTCTGAAAGAATTCTAAACATAGTTGTTTTCTAATTTTGTGATCTCCTAGGGATTAGACAATCTTTGCCAGGAGTGTCATGTAGGATTTCTGCATGGTTTCAGGCCAAGTTGTCTCTGATTAGTACAGCCTCTGGTGCAGAAAACAAGAAGAATAAAAACAAAACAATGGTGGGGGAGTTTTACTTCAGAGGATGCGTTCTGTCACATGCCAGTGGTGAGAGTGACACAAACAAATATATCTCCTGATTTCATGGAGGGAGACACGACATTATGATGGTTATAAAGAGCTAGGAAATAGAAACAGTCCCTAGAGGTGTGCAAATGCCCCTAAAGAGGCATTAGTGTTGGGTTTGTATCCCATTTGTTTTCTAAACCACATGCTTTCTAAACATGTATTCACATTTACATATAATGAATATAATTTACTCTTACTGACCAAAATTACTTTAAATGTGAAAATGATGAAGCTTAAAAGTGAGTAACTCAGCTGATCAATCACCAGCATGCTAATGGCCCCCAAATTAACCAGGAGTGCTTTCCCTCAGGGCCAGCAGGCTAAGAGCTAAGTCCTATGCTAAGACTGCACTTGGTGTTCTTGGGTTAACTTAATTCCCGATGGAAATGTTGTCACCACCAACGAAGAAAGGAGAAGAATGCAAAACAAGGCATGTTTCACTCTCTTTATCCTCAACTGTGACAACCGACGCTTAGATGTGCAATGAAGCATTTTTAAAAATGCTTTTCCTATTTATTTTCCATCAACATGTGGTAAAATATGAATATACCCTGAATCCAATTACATAAAGAATATTACACAAGCAACTTCTTTACATTTCACTAAAAAAGAGCAGTCACTCTGCTGGACTACATTCAAGAAGTTATTGCTTTCCTATCACCAGACAATTGTGCTATTTTACATAATCAGTATTCAGAGGATGGTATTTTGCTAATAGGCAAAATCCTACAATGACAATTTAAATGGTTTGAAACATGCACAAGATAATTTGGAGTCACAGCTCTGCCAATTGCTAAACAAGTGCAGCAGGAATGTAGGCTCTCTAAGCATCAAGAGTGCTGTTGGGAGAACAGCCTGTCCTGTTCGATCAAGAAAACTTTGCTCATATCAAGTCAGGAGCTCAAGTTAATATCATCATTTCAGACTCTTACTAGGGGAGATTAAGTGTCTTCACTGGATAACTCCGTTGCTCACCACGGGCAGGAACATAGAACAGGCAGATGCTTGTTAGTGGTTAACGGTGAAAGCTCAGGCTAGAGTAATAAAAGACCTCCATTTGAGACCCAATTCTGCTGCTAATTAGCTCTGCAAACTTGGGTAGGTAAGTAACTTGGTCTCTTTTAAATTGATTCTTCATCTGTTTAAAAAATAGAAATAGGATTTATCTCCTTGAGCTGTAAGGATTAATTGAAATATTACAGTGCAAAATCTGACAAATAGTAAGTATTCAATAAAAGTTAACATCTGCTGTTTAAATGTGGAATTAACATATTTTGGAAATGATGAACCCTACATGAATGAGCTTGAGGGGATCAATGAATCTTGAGAAAATGTGACACAATTCTGAGAAGGTATTTCACAGCTTTTGTCAAAGTTTCAAATGGTCCCATAACAACAACAAAAAGTAACAATCACTACCTTATGTGTTTTCCGGTAGAGAAGGCATATGTTTAAGGACTTTCAATAAATATTCTTGAAATTTTACTAAGTGCTAGGCATCATGCTAAGTCCTGAGGATACGACAGTGAGTCCCAGTGCCTTCCCTTAGAGAGGTGGGTATGGAAGAAAAGAGGGAGAGCAGACATCAGTGACTGACCTGTAAATAAATGTGAAATGTGTAAATACTATGAAAAGGAAAGAGCAGGGTGGTACCAAAGGGCACAGTGGGAGAAACCAATCTAGATCATTTTTTAGACAGTTGTGTTCAGGGCTAACAGTTCAGTAGGTTTGGCTCTTTGGGTTGAGGTGGACCTGGGCTTAGTCTTCTCACACTTGGTGGGGGATAGATTAAGAGCTGGTGGTTACAGCCTGGGGTCACACGGCTGGGTGTAGTGTGTGTCTCTACCACTTATTCTCAGGTGTGCTACCCAGTGCCCGCTTCCCACCCACCTCCCACACAACCCAACACTCCTACAGATTTGACTGAGGTCTTGATGGACCACAAGCTGGCCCCTTCCTCCTCTTCTATAACTTATGTATTTCAAAACTTCAACGTACCTGGGAACACACTGGGAGCACAACACAAAGTTATTTTTCCTAACAACTGCCCATCATACCATCAAGTCCCCCTTTCCTGCTTGGAAGCCATTCCCTAAACAATACTTTGTATCTGTGTAATGTCTTTTGCATTTATCTTTTTAAAGTGTCTATAAATTTATATATCTATAAATAAATACAAACTTACATAAATGTATAGTAGTTTATAGCATATTTGCCTTTGTTTCATTGTATTTCATTTTCTTTTATTTATTTTTTACCATACCAATGCCCCATAATATGCCTTTAATAACAATTCAGCTGATACTATGTGTGCATCAATATAAAACTCTATCAGTATTAATGTTTATAGTCATATGTGTATATAAGTTTCTATAGTCATATAGAATATTTTGCATATGTGAATATGCAAACATGTAATATTTCATATAGAGAAATGTTGATTTTTTAACAGAAATAAATCACATAAACACTTCTTACCTTGTTTTTCTTAATTAATGTCTCATAGACATTCCTCCAAGTCAATTGTTAAAGCTAATTTAGTTATAAAATTATAGTTAACTTTTAATTATAAAAAATAATGTTATAATTATTTATAATTTATAATTTTAGTTATAAAACTAGTTATTTTTAATGGGTGTGTAATATTCTATGGTACAGATATTTTAAGATTGCTTCAGTCATTTTCCTAATGCTATATACTCACTTTTTCCAGGATATTATACCATGAGCAACATTGCAATAAATACCTCTGTCTGTATAACCTTCTATACTGGTAATTCCCAAAAGAGGAACCTGCTCAGTCAAAAGTCATACATTTTTGTAATTTTAAAAGGTACAGGCAGTCTTTTTTTTTGCAAAATGACTAAGCAGTTGCATTTTTGTTTCTACCCTACCTCACAGGTACATGTGGGCTACTCAGTAGTAAGTGCTGTTCCCTATTCCCAACCTGCAAGCCTCTCCAGAGGACTTCACCCTACAAAAGTCATAATCCAACTTTCACCACCTTATTGACCCTTACCTTGAATGCCATTTGATCATTTAACAAATATTTATTGATACCCTATTCTGTGTCAGTTACTTTGCCAGACGCTTTGGAACACAGGTAAACAAGATGGATGAAAGCAAATATGGTGAAGGTTACAAAAAGTAAAGTTTGAGGTGCTGGAAAGTATGTGCTAAGGAAAGGTCACCTCATCTAGGGAGAGAGATTTTCCTGAGTGAAAAAATATTCAACTTTGTGATTTTCCAAACTCATCTATTAGTTTCCTATGGCTTTTGTGACAAATTACCAAAAACTTAGTGGTTTAAAACAAGAGAATTTAATTTCTCACAATTCTGCAGGCCAGAAGTCCAAAGTTTCACAGGGACAGAACTGAGGTGTTGGCGAGGCTGCACTCCTTCCTGAGGCTCTACGGGAGAATCATTCCTTGCCTCTGTCAGATACCGATGGCTGCGGGCATTCCTTGGCTTCTGGTTGCATCATTGCAATCTCTGGGTCTGGAGAGACATCGCCTTCTCCTCTTGCGCCTGTGTCAAATCTTCCTCAGCCTCCCTCTCATAAAGATACATGTGACTGCATTTAGGTTCCACGTAGGATAATCCAGAAAAAGCGCCTCATCTCAAAATCCTTACTTTAATCATATCTACAAAGGCACTATTTGCATATAAAGTGACATTCACAGGCTCAGGGATTAGGACATATACCTTATTTATGATTTTGGAAAAGTAATATAGTCAGTGATTAAGAAAGTGTGAGATCTTGAGCTAGATTTGTTGAATGGGATGGGAATCTGAAACACTCACTTGGTCATTCTAAGCCCTGGTTTTATTACACTGCAGCAATAGCTACCTCCCAGGGACTATGCTGCTGTTACATTTGAGATAAAAGAGATATCTTGTAAAGCACTTGGCATATGGATATGTAATAAATATTAGGTGCCTTCATTTAACTTTTCCCACAAAACATCACAGATTAAGAAGCTGTTCTATATCCTAGTCCATTCTGAGCACTATGTGATTGGTTGTTCCTAGTTAAGTCAATGTTTTTTGCTGAGCTCCAAGTATTAGCATGCACTACTTTTCTCCTTGCAGTTTAGAAAATCATCTTCCATTGTCAATTTCCCTTTTGGTTCCATACTTTTCAGTCCTTTATTGTCTCCAGATGATTCATTATGTTTCCAGCTTTGTCCCAACTGCATAAACAAGTTTCCAATTTGCTTTGCCCACACACTATGTTGAATGAGGACACTGCCTACTGATCCATTCGTGAATATTTGTTTATTAGATATTTGTTTATTTATCAAATATATCTAAGCTATATCAATTATTTAGAGTCCTAACATGAACAGAATTTGTTTTTCTACCTTTTACAGTAAAGAGAAAAATAAATCCTCCCAAACTTATTCTTATCAGGGACTTGGCCAAACAAAAAGTTAAAAATAATTTATTTAACATTACAAATGTTTAACGTTTATGTGTATGTATATATGTATGTGTGTGTTTATGCCTTTAAGTTGGCACAGATCTATCTAATCTCTTACAATACCCAGTTTCTAGTTGACATTTACATTTGACAAGAAACAATTCCTCATTTGGCCATGGTAGACCTTGCTAGTTGGTCACTGATGCATTCTATGTAGCTGAGATTTGACATCAGAATCCTTCTGAATAGAACACCCCACAATCACTAGTTTGTCAAAGCTGGGACCTGAGGGAAAGCCTCTTTACCATCCTTGGATAGACTTACCCTTATTGGCTTTCCTCTGTGTCTTTGTCCATTTTCTGTTGCTATCATAGAATACCACACACAGGATAATTTCTAAAGAGAAGAAGTATTTGGCTCATGATTCTGGGAATTCTGGGAAGTCCAAGAGCGTGGTGCTGGTGTCTGGCAAGGATCTTCATATTGCATCATAACATGGCAAAGGGCATCACATGGCAAAAGGGCAAGACTGTGCCAGCTCAGATACCTCTTCCTCTTCCTATAAAGCCACCAATCCTATCATGGAGGTCCCATCCTGATAACATTATGTATTTTTTTAAGAGATGGGATCTTGCTGTGTTGCCCAGGCTAATCTCAGACTCCTGGGCTCAAGTGATCCTCCTGCCTTAGTCTCCCGAGTAGCTGGGACTACAGACACACACCAACATGCCATGATTTATATAATCTTAATTACCTCCCACACGCCTCACCTCCAAATACTATAAATGTATGAAATTGGAAATTAAGTTTCCAACACATGAAATTTGGGGGATGCATTCAAATCATAGCACTCTGCATGAAATATGTTAACAAATTTTCTCAGGTAAATGATGTTGGCAGTGTAATCTTGTCTTGGGGAAAATATGTAGGAAACTCATGTTCTTAATCATGCTTTAATTGGAAATATAACCCTATGTGCTACTGTATTCAATGAGTTCCTTTCTCGATTATTAACTTTTAGAGATTATAATAGCCATAAGAAAGAAGAAGCAGCCATGCTCTATTTTCCCTTCAGTATACATAGTTGTTTCTCTTTTATTCTCTGGCATTTTTTCTTTTTTTTCCTAAACAAAATAATAATGATAATAATAAATTTTCATTGTTTAAAAACAATATGTAGCATTTAAAATTCTATGCACAACACTTTGAATGTTCTAAATCTAACTCAAAGTAAAAACGTGTTTTTAAGTGTTTTCTAGTCATGCATTGATGATATTGTTTATATCATCAACATAGGCAATCCAATAGATCCTGAGGTGAAAGACAAAGCTCTCCTGTGGGAAGGCAGATGACTGACACTCCAGAGGAGTACAGGAAATTAAAAACCTCACAGATGAAATTGACAACTTGTCCTAAAACCTAAATATTGATTCTCCTGCAAGTGAGTCACAAAACAGTTTCAAGACTAAAATACTATATACAAAACAAAAACCAAAATCACTTTTAGAGACCCTCCTTCTGAAATAACAGCAATATGCCTCAGATCAGTCCTCCCTCAGACTGTGACACTTATGTTTTATACTCAAGCAGGTCTGGACTCCAATTCTCTTCCTGTGCCTGATGAGTTGGGAACCTTAAACAAATTCCTTTGACTTTCTGAGCTTATTTTTTTCCTCATTTGTAAAAGGGAAAATGGGATATTGTTTGTGTAAAGCACTCAGCCCAGGGTCTGGTGACATGGTACAAGTTGATTAAACGTTAGTACTTTCTCCATGGAAATGACTTGCCTTGAGCTGGGAAAGGTTAAGTAGACTCTCCTTAGAATTAAAATACTAGAATTACTTTAGTGACCAACAATTTCTCAACAGAGATGACTGGGAGGTGTTGGTTTTAAAATGTTAAACTGATTTCTATGCACTCTGATCAGTTTAATCTCCAAAAGCAAAGTGCTGAGTTGATTTTTCAGTAGTTCAAGTTATCTTTATTATAAAGGTAAATTTAGAAGCTGTTCATTTCTAGCTACTGGATTTTGGGGGGCTGACACTTATAAAATGAACATTAAATCTTGGATTAGTTGCTTCACCTCTCTGGGAATCAATTGTGGGGGACACCATGGTCTGATATTATACATAATTTAGTACCATAAAGGTACGTTACTGCAGAGGATAAAAACCATCAAACACATAGAGGGGCCTAGACCCTCAAAATGCACCTCAAGCTCACCCTTTAAGCTGAGTAGCTTCAATTTTACATGTCATATGCTATGAGCTTCTATGCAAGATGGTTTGAAAAGGAATTTATAACTTAAAAAAATAATACACCACTGCTATAAGAGAGCACACTCTCTGCCTGGTCTGACCCTACCTACCTCTCTGGTCCCACTCTGATTCACAGATAAAACTTCTTGAGGACAAAATAGCTTTATTTGAAGAACCCTTGCCTAGGACCATATGTGAAATATCTGCCCATTAAAATCTTTTATGTGAAATACAATTGTGATTCATTCTAATAGCTTTGATAGAAATTCAATTATTTTCCACATGGAAACATTTTCAGAAATGGCCATTGTGGTAAAGTGCAGCTTTAATGCACAACTAATTTGAGGTTGTTAAATATTTTAACTACTGAGCGACTAAGAATTAATATTTCAGGATTAAAGTTCATCGATTATTAAATTTCTGCTATCTAGTCATTATAAATCAATGATTAACGTTATTTCCATGGAATATCTTTTAGTTAAGAAGTTGATAAATTTAACAACCTAAGCAGGGGCATAAATACTACTATACATACCAGAGCATTTCAAAGAAGCTTTGAAAGAAGATAGCACCTCTCTATTGGAAGGCTTATTTACGTTTCTACAAAATGAAACAAAAATCATAAAATTTTAGACCTGGAAAGACCATTTTAAATTTGATCTTTTAGCCCTTAATTCCAAAAGAAAGAGTAATTCACAGGAATTAAGAGTCCAACAGCCCATGAGTGAAAGTGCTGGTGCTGTATGGGCACCGAATCTTGTAGGGATCAACTCAGGGCTCTTACCCCCTAAATACCTCCCTAGGAATTCTGCTGAGAAGTCACTATCCTGATTCCAGAAAACATATTTTTGGAATCTTTTAATATAATATCTGTTTGATAAATTTCTTTCTCTAGTCAAAAAAATTGCTCTTACACACTCATCAGCTTGTAACACAGTTACTGCTAGCCCATATAGTACCTGTGTGCAAGGAAAAAAGACATCCTCTCTGAGATTCTTGCAATTCTGTCAGTCGAAAATTATTCTATAACCATACTTTTAAAAATATGCATTGAATTTAATCATCTGAATCTTAACAATGTCTTCTGACTTTAAGAAAATTCATCAGTTTTTTCGTTTATCTGCAAGTAGATGAAGTTAAGAACACTGACCTCGTTGGATCACTGCAAGGATTAAATTAAATAATAAATATATGCAAAGCATTTACCATAGATCCTGACACTTCATAATAGCTAAATAAATATTTGCCATCACTATTAGCAGAATCTCAAAAGAAGCCTTTTTCCCTTCCCTTCCAATTCTCTTTCTTCATTCCCTGTTGTAATGTACAAGGAGCATTAGCCATATAGGCAAATTATCCAGACTTTTTCATCCATAAGGAGAATGATTAAAAAAACAAGCAATGTATATCATATTGATTACCAGTCTTGGCACATGTTTGGTTGCCAATCTAAATTTGTCACTGCATAATATAAATTGTAGCTAAGGAGGGCCATTAAGGGAAAACCTCATGGAAAAGCAAATGTTAAAATATTTTTTTAAATATTGAAATGGTTTTAAGTAATAGCTTTATTCACTGTACAGCTGAATCCTAATACTTTAGATGCAATTTAAGAAGCATATGCTATAAATTACTACGCTTAAAGGGAAATAGAAAATGAGAGGAAGTTCAAGGCCAGTATTTATCCCAGAGGGTGTTAAACCATACTGTAAATAACATCAATATATAAACATTTCAATATATACACATATTATTAGGGAGAAATAGATGGAGATTTTTATCACAGTTATGAATTTTTAAAATCTTTCAGTTTTAAAAAGTTAAGGTTATTTTAATAGGGAGGTAAAATCAGAGAGCTTAAAAAAACTTTGTTATTGACCTATAGCATGAAGATTATGAAGTGAGATTTTCAAAAACTGTTATGTATCAAGAAACAAATCAAATCTTTTTTATCCTACTGCCTTTTGACTGGAGTAGGGCCCAAGCCTTGCCCTTTATTGGCTAATGGTATGTATTTTAATTATGCATTCATTACCTTTATAAGAGAGAAGTTGGGCTATTTAAGACTTGTTCTACATCATGAAGTTCTTAGGGAGAAAGGACTGTGAGCGAAATACCGAGTTACATTCTTTCCAGGGTGAACAGAGGCACGGGAGGTGCCAGTCACCAGGGCAGGGAGGTCTTTACATGGAAAGTTTATGGGAGCAAGTCTCATTGTTCCACTTGGAATTAGTTGGGGTCTAACAGTCAGAGATGGCCATGAGTCTGTCTTCCATCCTGGTAAGCTCCTAGACACTGCAAGTGTAAGTAATGAATTTCCCAGTCTCTCTCTGTCTGTCTCTCCCTCTCCCATCTCTCTCTTGTTTTTCCTCTCTGTTTCTCTTTCTCTTTCTCTGCCTTCCTCTCTCTCTCTCACCCTGTCTCTGCCTCTCTGCCTTTCTCTATCTCTTTCTCTCTCTCTCTCTCTCCCTCTCTCTCCGCCACCCCTCTCCTGTGTGTGTGTACACACACTCACTCTTTATGAAAACCTCCTCCTAATTCCTCCCTCACTCTCCAACTCTCCAGCATCATTTTTAGTTTAGTAAGCATTGTTCATGTTTTTAATTTAAGTTTGTGTTCTGTGCTGTGAGAGGCAAAATGCAGTGTCGTGATTTAAAGCATTGACTGCAGAGCCAGACAGCTTAGGTTTGAATGCCAGCTCTGATGTTTACTAGATATGGACCTTGGTAATTTACTTAATTTCTCTGGGCCTCACTTTCCCCATCTGCAAAATGGCAATAACAATAGCACTTTTCTCATAGGACTGCTGTGAAGATTAAATGAGTTAATACATAAAACATTTTAATCAGTTCCTAATACATAGTTATCTCCATAGAGATATTTACTCTTGGTATTATTTTCATGCTTCCTAAGCCTAAATTGCTTGTGAGAATCACTGTAAGAATCAGAATGACTGATTTATGGAATGTGACCTTGGCAAAGACCATGGCTGCCAGGAATCAATGAGCAAGAGTCTGTTCCTGCATTGGACAGAATGCAGGAAAATGATTCCCATTAGTGCATGAACCCTGTGTGAAAGGGGCCATAAGGCAGCTAGGGAAGTAGGAGCCTGCTCCAAAGAGGAGAGAGTGCTCTGCCACAGGTTTTAAAATTATGGAAACTCCTTAGGAAGTTCAGTATTCATGGGTCAGATAAACTATCAGTTGTATGGTCAGCAGAATACTGCCCCCTGCCCATTGTTCACATTCTAATCCTCAGACTTATAAATGTCTTACCTTACGTGGCAAAAGGGTCTTTGCAGATCTTAAAACAGGAAGATTATCCTGGATTATCTGGATGGTCTACATGTAATCACAAGGGTTCTTATAAGTGAAAGAGAGGGGTGGAGACCCTTTGCTGCTGGCTTTCAAGATGGAAGAAGGGTACCACAAGCCAGGAATGTGGACAACCTCTAGAAGCTGGAAATGGTAAGGAAACAGGCTCATCCCTAGAGCCTGCAGGAAAAGAAGGCAGCCATGCCAATACCTTGTTGTATTTTGTTGCTGTTGTTGTTGTTGTTGCTGTTGTTGTTGTTGCTGTTGTTGTTTGCCCCATAAGGCACATGTTGGACTTCTAACCTCCTGAACTGTAAGATGATAAATTTGTATTGTTTTAAGTCAGTAGTGTGTTACAGCAGCAATAGGAAACTAATACAGTCACCCAGTGTTTTTATGTCTTGGGGTATTTTTTGTTCCACCAAAAAACACAGTCAAGTACCATCGCTATGTATGGCTACTCTGAAGAGGCTAAGGAACCAAGATTCCAGGCCACGTGGGGTAGGGAGAGCATCAACCTTGCCCAGCCTGCTTTTCTGCCAATGTTACACATTTACTTTTAGTCCACTCTCCTGAACAATGCAAGAAAAGATTTGATCTCATTTTCAAGGGTTGGTTGAAACTTACTTATACCAATGTTTGCTGTTAGGTATTTAAATTTTAAGTTATTTTTCTTAAGTAGTAGAAAGAAAGCTCTGCCCCCTGCTGGTGGAAGAAGAGGAAGTATTTTGTAATCAAGGGCATTTTTTTGACTGCACAGCTATTTAAGATTAAGGTTACCCCAGCAGATAAATTGTCCTTTCCCTGTATTAGGAGTCTCTGGTGGCTGATTCAGATGGTGTTACAGGACATCTATACTGTCAACTTTCTTCTCGTGTCTCTGTTAAACTTAAGCCAATACTCTGGTGAACTAAATTAATCTCTTAGCTTATTTTTCAGCTCAATATAGCAGGACCCTTAGTACCAAAGACGCATTTTCATGGTTCCCCTTCCCTTTGTGCATTTCTCTATCTTTGATTCAGTTCCTGGATCCGCAAGCTACACAGACAGGCAGTGAGCAATGGCCACGCTTTCTACTCCTGCCAAGCATTTCCTGACCCATACTTCATCAAGACCTAAAACTCATGGTTCTGTCAAGAAAGAATTAAAGAGATGAAACGTATACAGAATGGGGAAGACAGAATTAACTCTGGGAAATGCACATAGAAACTCCCAATTCTGAAGAGAAAATCCAACTCATCTGCCTTATAACATAGCAAATGTTAGCTGCTATGTGATGATTTTATTCAATTCAATCCAACAAACATTGATTGAGACCTTACTCTGGGCAAAGAATAATGATAATTAAGTCACACATGGCATTAGGGAAACTGCTGACATTTGTGTTAATGATTGATACTAAAGAATTAACAAAATTAGAAGGGAAAACCTGAAAAAAAATTGCTGTGGTGGTATAAGAATAATACTAATTACAGTAATTTATGGGAACTGCTTATCACTAATGCCTAATTATTATGCAGCACAATCATGATTATGCATGCCATTAAATGTGTGTATGAGGGACTTTAGTGTGTGTTTTATTAGATTAGATTAAAACAATGAAATATAAACATGCATGCTCAGTCCTCATAATGTGTTACTCGTGCAGTAATTTGTCATCTGTTCACAATTTTTAAAAATTAGAGAAAAATGCTTAGACCATGAATAAGATAGCTTGGTTCTTTTCTTTGAGGAAAACTATAAATTGATTAGTGCACTTGATTTTGTAAATGAGTCTCCTATCATTGCTGTCAAGAATTGTAGTGTGTTTTTTTCTCCCAGGCTTTCTTACAAATAATTTTAATTTCCCTTTTCCAGCAGTCTATTTCAGAATAAATGCAACTCTCGGTGTCTCATTATCTTGATAATCTGCAGAAGCGATGAGGTAGAGTGAGTGAGACCAGCTCCATGTGGTCAAACCAATTCAGCCAGCCATTTGCAGATTATTTGTCAATTCGTTAATCAAACAGACCATGTCCAATTACCTCAGAGTTCAGTTAAAACAACAGAGTAAGATAGTATTCGTGTTTATGTGGATTAACCATGTACAAGGTGACATTTATGTCCTACCCTCAAAATTCAATAGGAAGATCTGCTATGAACAGACTTGGAAGTAAAGAACAGCCTCAATTCTACATCACTAAATTCTGACTCAATGTATTCATTCTGTCAAGCAAAAAGTATTAAAAATCTATTATGTGTCAGGCACTGTACTACATGCTGGGAATCTAGAGATTCATAAGACTTAGTTCCCCCAGTAAACTAAGGGTATAGTAGTGAACATTTCTCTGGGGACTACAGAAATGTAATAAGTACTTCTTTCAGGGACATGATTCTAGTTGTAGAAATAAGAAAATACACATGGATCATTAATATCTGGAGGATGTAAAAGAGACTGAGGCTGGATACTTTAAAAACCAGGCAAATACATACATGTCCCATCTTCCCACACCACTTCCATTATGTCAATTATCCTAGGACCAATTTCTGGGTCCAAAGGTGCACCAGCCTCTGCCACCACTAGCTCTCTTTTCTGTTCCATGAATCCAATTGCATCAACAACAGTACATGAAGTCCCTGGGAAATAAGGTACATATATATCTATGTGCTTTTCCTTCTCACAGTGTTTAAAGAGAGACAAATAGCATACTTTTCTTCAAGTCTAAAACATTGACTTCTCTTTTATTCCATACATTTGTCACCCAGAACCCTATCACCTTGTATCTTCGTTGTTTTCTTCTCTGTTAGACCCTTTCCATGAGTCCACAGGTTTTTCACCACCATTTGATGTTTTGAACTGTATATGCTTCATGGAATCCCCAACTGGTAGTTTCCAGCCTACAAACAAGGGCCACCTTCTCTGTGAAGACATTTTTTATTCCCAAGGTGCCAGTAATCACTCCATCTCCTAAAATAGTATTATCAACCTCTCCAAAAATGTTGTATGACTCTTAGACCACAGATAACTACAAAACAATACATAACCTGAACACTCCACAGTAGACTATGTTCCTTTAAAAGGAGATCTATGGTTATTGATCTTGGTAACTGCAAATAGTGGCATTCAATGAGAATTGTGTGAATCACATTTCAGTTATACCTCATTCACTACAAATACAAAGAGCAGGTTATTTGGGTTAGGTGATGACAGCTGCTCCAAAGGTTTTCTGTTTGTCCCTACTAAATCGATTCACTGTTTTGGGTTCTGAGGAAAGACAAAGACAGACCACAACATTCATTTCCATTCTCTTGATTTTAAATATAAACAGGTTAAGAGGTGAAGTGTCAAACATGAAGACAGAATGGGGCAGCTTTGAAAAATACTTAAGTTAATACCAAATTAGTGAGTAGAATAGAAGTTGGGCGGGAAGGATATTTTCCTCAGCTGGGGGATGTGTGTCTTTGAATAATTGTATCTAAGACTTTCAAATTCAGAACTACACTGGATTGATGCAACTAACTGTAATAGCCATAACTACCCTCAAAATGACAGTAAAATTATAAACCTACATATGGAGATATGTTATGAAATTCAGAGAATTAGATTGTATATTACCCAGCCACAAAATGAAATCATAGAAAGGCCTCAATTCCATGTAACTGACTACTTTTCTCTCTCAACTGTCTATGCTTAAAAACTAAAAATTTATGTTTTTCTTAATATTTCTTCAACTTTTAATATATATCTAGGAGAAAGCAAAGCCTAACAAGAGTCAAATATATATTTAACTTACTTTTATTTTTTCTAAGAAAAGAAACGTTGAAACACGACAGAGTTTAATAGCTTGGTGAGTGAAATAAGTGGTATCCAGAAAGATATTGGCTCCTCAATCATACTCTGATAAGCTTCTGTGCTTATGTACTTCGCAGGCCAATTGAAGTGATTTTAGGATTCACTAAAAAGTGATCATTACTAAATGATAATGATGGGTTACCATTCACTTAGAGATATAAAATCTAAGAAAAACACAAATGACCTAGAATATGTCAGGAAAAAATTACAAGTAAAAACTTTACAATAAATATATTTAAAAACTATATATATTATAGTAATTAGAACACTGAGACAAAAACCATGCACTTTTTTCAGACATGGGTCTCCAAATAATCCAGAGGGGATTTGAGAACTCGGGTCACTGTAAGTGCATTTATACTTATCATTTCAGGCTGTATAAATGAATAACGTTTCAGAGCTTATTTTTTAAAAGAGAAAGGGAATTTCCAGGTCAGAGGATATTTGAATGCAAATATCTATATATCACCATTCTTCAGAGCCCGATTAAAATAAAGAAATGAATATAAAAGTGAAAGTGTTGGAATTTAGGGGCAAGTATGATCTGTATGTCATAAATTTGAGTTCCTTTGGCCAAACGTAGTGCTAGTACCTGTAGGACCAGCATGTGATGAGGGCTTTCTGATATGACAGAGGCTTTCAAAGGCTGGTAGATGATAGCACAAGAAAGAACTCAAACACAGCCATGCCAGTTGTCAACAGCAGAGGAGAAGCAAAACAGAGAAAGATCCCTGAGTTAGTTGCTCCCCCAAACATAGAGAAACTAGACAAGATATTAGCTTATAGAGGCAATGCATGGCCCAGGTTCCCTTGTTCCTCCCCAGAGACTGTTGAATTAGCAAAGTAACAACATAAAGCTAAGTTGTTTAGTTATTTTATCCTAAACTAAAGATGAATGGGTGAAAATAAGTATACGAAACTGAACAAACATTTCTGATGGGCCATCTTTCTCATTCTTGATGTTTCCTTCCACAAAGTGAGCACTCCGTTAGCATAGCCCTCCTTAACTTTGTCTGCTCTGCCTCTCCTTCCCAGGGCTAGCCTAGTGACTTAATTGATTAATGAGTTTTTGAAGAAGGAAGGGGGCATGCTCAACTCAGATTTTCTCTTTTGCTTTTGAGAGCAAGTTGACCAAGGGAAGCATATGTTTTCCTCTTCTCCTTCCAATAGAAAATACGCAAAGTGTATTCTATGACTATAAAGCAATAAATTTAGAAAATAATGTTTGGGAGAAAAACATTTGGGTACGTTGGATGTGTGCACTTTGGAAAAATTCTTCTAGCTGAGCAGTCACAATTGTTGCGCTTTTCTGTAAGTATGTATTATTTCAAGTAAAATTTCATCAAAATATAAAAGTACCCAAAGTATCAAAGTATAAATCGAAATCCAAAAATTAGAACAGTGACTTATCAAAACTTAAAAGGTGACATTGGCTATAGTTAGAGGCAAATTCGTAGTCATAAATGCTTTTATTTTTATGGAAGAAGGAATAAACTAAGCACTTAACATAAGAGATTATAAAAAGAATACCAAAGATCTAGCCAAAAGAGAAGAAAGGAATTAATAAAATATTTGCATAGAAATAAATGAATTGGAAAACTACAAGCAATATGACTAATATATTTATCCAAAATTTGGTTCCTTGAAAACAAACAAACAAACACAAAGAGATAAACCACTATCTAACCTAATCAAGAGGAAAAAAGGGAAAACACAACAAAGACAACAACAACAAATTAAAAATCAGGAAAGTTTTAAAATATGAAGAGACCATTTTAAATCACACAAAAAAATATATGTGCATGTATTATAGAATTATTTATAATGATGGCAACATGGAAACATTCTAAATTTCCAGTAGAAGGGAATTCATCAGACAATGTTAATATGTTTATATAATAGAATCCTATATAGCTATTGAATAGATTTATGTAGATATAGTGTTATTAGTTCACAGACTTTTATAAGTGTCATGCAACAAAATGTCATTTTTTTTCTCTGGGTGGTGATATCTGTGAAATACTACCTCTTGAAGGGATCATTGAGATGATTAAATGAAATAATGTATGGTCATCTTTTACATTCAACAATTTCATTCAAGCAGTTTCTGTACGTCAGACACAGTGCCAGGTAGTAAGTTAAAGAGAAAAGAAAAACCCGTGCTTTCATTTTACTCATTATCTAATTGAGGAATCTTATATTAATCAAACTACCATATAAATTAAACCGCAATGAGTATAAGAGGAAATTGACAGTGTAGGTGAGCATATAACAGGTGATAGTACTTAACAATCTAGCACACAGTAGATGCTCAATTCATGCAACTCTTGGCTTTTCTTATTTCTAATACCCAACCTATTTCTCCTATGAATCATATTACTTCTCAAAGGATTCCAGAACAGATTTATTATAATTTCCTAAAGTAATTATTAAAAAATAACAAAACCAGGAAATAGCTTCAAGTGTATGCCTGTTGCCTCTAGGTAATATGTTACATTGTGTGCTAATAACCACCAGTCTCTAAATCCCAGCCATTTAGGCTTGTTATATTCAAAACTCAGGTGAATAAGTAATGAGATTCCTGCTCATTGCTTGCTCAAAGCACCAGGCTAATAAAAATGCAAATATGGCTTATAAATCTATGTGAAAAACAGATATTGGACTTTCCTGGCCCCTAATAGGCTCCTAACTCACTTGGGTCAATGTCACCAAAAGGTGTGGATGGTTCCACTGGTCACAGCTGGGACCACTGGAACAGTGTGCATACTCCATCTCACTGTGTGATTTCCCTTTATGATACTTACCAACATTTGTACCACATGTGCCTTGTGTTTGCTCCTGGGATTATGTGATGTCTTGCTCCTCTTATTTTAATTTTCCTTGTAGCACTTTTCACTAACTGATATTTTTCTTGTTTCCTCCTCAGCTGAGGGAAAAGATGTAAGACAAGAAGTCGATGGGTTCTGGCTGGCAGCTCTGTTCTTCCCCGGGAAGCCCTGAAGAAAGGAAAAGACCCCAAGAGTGAGAAAATAGCATGCTTGCTTTAGATTTTGAGGTCAGGAAAGACCTGGCTGAGGAGTGACATTTAAGCTAAATGATCCTTCATACAAAGATTGGGAAAACCCATACAGAGTAATGGGAAGAGCTACTGAGAATTCTCTGCAGTGGAGGATGGGCTTGTCTTGTCTTGGGAGCGTAAGAAATGACATTAAATGGGAGCTTAAAGAGTGAGGGAAAATTGCTATTAAGTCCGTTCAAAGAAGTAGGTGGTAGCCAGATGCTGTAGGGTTTTATAAAGTAGAGACAGGAATTTATTTGTTTGCTTTGTGCTGAAAACAATGAGAGGCCATGTGCTATTTTTTCATCAAGGGAACTATGTGATCATATTTATATTTTTAATGGTCACTTTTATTGCTGTGTAGACAATGAATTATGGAAGGATTCAAGTAGAAGCAGGGAGGTTCAAGTAAAATGCAGTCAGGAAGTTTTTGCCTTTATCAAGGCCAGAGGATAGTATAATAGCAGAAATGGAGAAAAGCAGATGGTTTGGGACATGTTTTGGAGAAAGAGTAAGCACTATGGTTTTGAGATAGAGGATGTGGATGGAAATAAATTTAAAATAACACCTAGATTTTTGTTTCTTAGCTCCATGCCAACAGAGCTCTTTACAGCTCCGGTGGAAAAATGAGAGAAGGAGATGCTGGTTTGGATAGACAAACCATCGGGTTACTTTTAGTTTGAAATGTCTGGCAGACCCCCCGTAAAGATATCAAGCCATCAGTTAGCCCAAAATATATGGAAATAAGATTATACTCTGTTTTTTCCTTTATTGAAGTATACTTTACATATCATGCCTTTACTCCATTTTAAGTGTACAATTAAATGATTTTCAGTGAATTTACCAAGGTGTACAGTTAATCACATAAATCAGTTTTAGAGGAATTCCTTTCCCCTATTGAGACCCC
>CAUYRT010040679.1:0-34503 GCA_963574885.1 Lepilemur ruficaudatus | reverse complement strand
AAATATATATAGAAAAAATGAGCCGGGCATGGTGGTGCATGCCTGTAGTCCCAGCTACTTGGGAGGCTGAGGCAGGAGGATCACTTGAGCCCAGGAGTTTGAGGTTGCTGTGAGCTAGGCTGACGCCACAGCACTCTAGCCTGGGCAACAGAGTGAGAACTCAGTCTCAAAAAAAAAATAAAAACCAAAGGCAGTATGTGGGTTGTGGTACAGCAGAAGAGTCTAGGTGAGTCCCATTGACCAAGAGGAAAAGAAGCCTGTGAACGGGACAAACTGATTCCGTGGGCTTTAGGACTAAATAAAAAAAGTGTGATTTTTCTTGCTTACTGGAAAGCTAAGCACCAGCTTGCCTTGTGAATTCAGTCATCTCCTCATTTATTCATACATTATGGTAGAAAGATACTCAGAAAATTCCTTGTGTTTCTTCGTGTGGGATTCCAAATGTGGTATCTAGGTACTAATTAACCCAGCATTCAGGTCAATCTGACTTTTTCCATTGAAGAAATTCTCACAGGCTTGTTACTTAAACTGTTGCAGAAGAATAAAAAACAAATTACTCTGCATCTTCTCTTCCACTTCCAGTAGACCTAATCATTAACCCCAGTTTAGGGACAGATTGTTTTTCAACTCCAAGCAGTTAGCAACTACAGATGCCACTGTGGCACACACAGGAGGACACTAGTGCCCCAAGCACTCACACCTTGATGTTCTCTGAATACCAATTCCAATTCCAGCAGGGTAAGTCCAAGAGGACTTGGAAATTATCCAATCTTTCTAACATAATTGTAGAGGGCAAGGTTTGTGGTGAGGCCAGTACAGTAGGCTGTGAAAGCATTTTTTTCACTTGTAGAGGAGTTTCACTTTTAATCCTAGCATACAATCTCCCTGAAATGCCTGTAAGTTCAATTTAAGGTCATACTCATTATCATTTCCATTCTACTTTACCTCAGAAATGAGTCTTCAGAATTATATTTCTGAGTATATTAAATTTCAGAATAATCAAGGAAAATATACAAGTATGTTTGAGGCACGTGGCTTCTATGTAGAATAGTCATTGAGAGAAATGTTATTTTGAGGCTTTAAAACAGGTTCTTAAAAGAGATTTTAGAATATATTGTGGACTAATCAATCGAAAGAACTCTGAGCCCTTCCTCCCCTGGAAACAGTGAGCCAGGAACTGGCCTGGGACTACTGAAGTTTCATTCCAAGGGTTCTTGGGGCAGTTGTCCTTGGAGCTCACCCCACCTGAGCACACTCCTGATTTCTCCTCCCCAAGACTCTCAGGTGTTAGCAAACCAAGTTCCATCTTCAGTTGGACTGTCCCCTTCTTCCATCCCACCAGCCACAATCTGAGTCACCCTCCTCTCTATCATGTGCACACTGGCTCCTTGAGGTGGGGCTATTGATTCCACAGCAAGAGCTCAGACTAGAGAGCTTTGTATAACATTAAAGGACAGATTGAGGGGGAAACTCAGGAAACTAGAGGACTGAGCAGTGCTTTAGAAACAGGAATGGCGGAGAACCAGGCGTAGTGGAGAGTCAAACCGGGGTTGCCTTCTGGTGTGCATGTATCAATAAGGGCAAGTATTTGAATGAGAATTGCTGTATTAGGGAACATGGTTGACAGCTGAGACAAAGACAAACACATAGAGGGCTAACAAAACAAGGAAAGAAAAGGTATTTTTTGTTGTTGTTCTTGAATATTCTTTTTTTTTTTAGCATATTATGGGGGTACAAATGTTTAGGTTACATGTGTTGCCTTTCCTCCCCTTCCCCCCTGGAGTCAGAGCTTCAAGTGTGTCCATCCCTCAGATGGTGCACATCGCACTCATTATGTATGTATATACCCATCCCTTCCTCCCCCCCATCTGCCCAACGCCCAATAAATGTTATTCCTATATGTCCACTTAGGTATTAGAAAAGGTATCTTTAAAATTTTTATTTTCTATTATAGAAATGGAAGAACATATTGCTAATTATAAGTTCATCTGACCACTTAGATGAACTTATTTTTATGCCCAGTTAAAATGCTACAAAATAATGTTGATCCTTAACTATGTGTCAGATTTACTTAAGTTTTATTTGATTATAACTATAAATTCTTCAAGTATGCTTAGCCTTTATAATTAGCTGCTCATATAGCATAATCAGGATATAGCATAATCAAGAAACCCATGGTATTTAATCCTTTCATTTTCACTGATGAGAAAATTCTTGCTTAATACAAATGCTTAGGGTTCTAAAAACCTGCCTAGCTATTCAGTAGCCATGTCGCAATGTCCCATGGAAAGCTGTCCATTGGAGACCTGATGCAATAGGAAAGCCAGTGGCCATGTCAACAAAGCAATTCCATGGTATGCAGCCCCACTGCATAGGAGTCGAACTCTTCTAATGCATCTTCCTAAAATCCATTGCTTATGAATTAAAATTTTAGTGCAATTAAAAAGCCAGTAAAAAGTAGAAAGTGAAAACTGTAATCATCACAGAAAAATCTAGATTTCTAACCAGATGATAAACTTTGATAAATCAATGATATCCAGATCATGACTTTAAATTCCCATTGGTCCATTGGACAATCAACATATTACACACATGCCTGCTCCCTTCAGCTGACCAAGTGTGAGGCCACAGTGCCAAACTAAACATGGAGAGGAAAGCTGACTTTTAGACAGCTTGCCATTAGTGTTCATTTGAAACAGCTTTTAAGCAAGTACAATCATGATTGGAACTTAACCAAACAAAATTTCCAATTGGTCATGAGAGATTCTTTGAGCAATATAGAAGGACAGTGCTAGGTGTACTGAGGAGCCTGCTTTCTGCCAGTGTGAAATGACTCCACAGAGACTGTATCTAGATTATCTAAAGGATGCTGTAGCTCAGTGACCATTCTGAGCTTTGCCATGCCCTCTCTCTCACATTATTATTATCTCCCTCATCCTTATTCCTATGTCCAGTGACCTCACTAATTGACTGATGAAAAATTAAAGTTAAAAGGGATAAGCTCCTCTCCTTTCCCTTGGCATTTAAACATCTTCCATCCCTCCTTACTTCCAAAGCTGGTCCCTGTATCTCGGCCTTACCCTCATTCATTCTTGCTTTTCCAGGGCCTACCTTATTTTCTTAGTTATTAGCTCTTTTTCTAAAATTTGTCCTCTCTTTGTTGGCTCCTTCTGGATTGCTTTCAGACATGCACACATTTCTTTTGTCCAGAAAACGTCACTTGCTTTCCCCTTAAGCCACCACCTTCTCTTCTCAATCCTTTCACTGCCAAACTTCTATAAGAACAATTTCTCTTGTATTTCACACTATCACACCACAAGTGCCTACAAAGTAAGAACCATAATGTATGTTAACTTACTTCTGTCAGGTGCCTTGCACAGTAGGATATAGTGAGTAGGGCACAGACCTTGGAGCCTAACAAGCCAGGGTTCAAATTTGGACTCACTGTTGAATGACATTGGGTAAATAAATATCTTAATCTTGCTGATCCTAAGCTTCCTTGATTGTAAAGGGGGATAATAAAGCCTCTCTTGGAATGCTATGGAGATTAAATGAGATTATGTTTATAAAAACCCCTAGTATGGTGTCTGGCACACAGTAAGTACTCAGAAAAACTGGTTGCCTTCCCATCTCTACTCATGGTAGGGATTCGAGTATTTGTCAAATGAATAACTGAATGGTCTCCTGCATGTTGCAGGTCAGCATTCCGTGGCATGGCATCCACTTTTTGTTCTGTTTGATTCTTACTCTTTTCTTTGCCTTGTCTGTTTCAGGTTCACAGCCAGTATCCAACTGAGTTTGAATTCAATCTCTATTACTTAAAGTTCTTGGCTTTCCACTATGTATCTAATCGCTTTAAAACATTTCTCCTGGATTCAGACTATGAAAGATTAGAGCACGGTAGGTTTGTATGCGCTCGTTCCATCTTTTTGTTAGTTTTACGTGTTTTTAATGAAAACTCTGATAATGTAACTACCCCCAGGTTTGACAAGCTCAGCGGGTTTAATTCTGAACTACGAATATAGAGTAGATGTGAATAAGCGCACAGATTCTGAGAGTATGTGCTATGTTAGCTTTTAGCAACGGCAAGTGGTCATTCCTGTAGCACTTTTATAAAGTTAAATCTCTTTATTATTTTGATACCCCAAAGTGATATCACTGTTTTATGAGAAACATTTTACTAATAGTTTTTCCAAGCCTGGAATAATCTAGTAGGAAGAGTGTCTGGTCTGCCCTTGGAGGCAATTTGAATAGCAGTTAAGGCCCTGTACTTTGGAGCAAACAGACGAGGTTAATTCCCAGCACTGCCAGTTACCAGCTGAGTACTTTGAGGGAATTAGGTACCTCTCTGAGCCTCAGTTTCCTCATCTTTAAAATGAGGACAATAATAGCACCCACCCCATTGGGGCCATGAAGATCACACGAGGAAATAGTTGGAAATTTCTTAGCATAGATGCTAACACATAGTAAGTACTCAATAAATTTTAGACATCACTATCATTGTTAAAATTGTAAATAGTAATAATAGTTGTAAAGAGTGGATTCTGAAAGTCAGCCAGCCCCTGTGAAAACATTTCCCAAGGAGATTTTAACATTCTTTCTTTTGTTATTGTTACTGGGAGGAGGGGATGGGAGGATACTCATGACTATTTTTGTTACTAAGATAAGCAAAGAAAAAAATCAGCTATGTTCAGTACATTATTATTGGAGTAATCATAAAGAGGATTCTTTCAGTTGCAAAAAGTATTTACTGATGTTCTCAGTTTAAACTCTGAAATGAGGCGATACTGCTTTCCAGGGCACGCTATTGAAATCGCCTCATATGATATTCTGTACTTCTGGTAAGGGAAGCAGCACTGGTGAGACCATTCCCCATCTTATTTATACTTCCAGGTCTTTGTTGACTCAGGGAGTTGCCATTCTTCACATCACAATCAGAAAGCTTAATTTCTTAACCACCTGTGTGGTGGGAAAATATTAAGTAGAACTGGTTACAGCTGCCTCAGGCCATGTCTTAAGTGAACTGACCTGTACCTAGGGGAGTCACCTTGTCACTCAGCTTTATCACTAAAAGGAACAACATGTGCAAATATCGGTGTGGGTGAAGTACAGGTGTTTGTCTCTTGAGTAGTTTTGTTTTGTTTTTAAATAGAGCAGTTTGTTTTGCTAAATTAAGCTGATCAGCAAATTACCTTAGCAGCAGGCAGATGGGCCAAAGACAGGGCTTCTGCTGTAGTAAATGGTGGTTCTCTTCATTAGAGAAACAAGGTCTTAGCACAGCCATTCTCAGACTTCACTGAACATTAGAATCGTGGGGAAATTTTAAAACTTTCAACGATTCTCATCTTGTGCTTACTTACATATGAAGGTTTCTAGTATTTCCTCATTAAGCATGATACTGGTTTTGGTGCTAAACTTCACTCTTCTGTTTTTAATCATGTTACATACAGAAGTGCCTGTGTATTTAGATGCTGAATTTTATCTAATGGCTTTTCAGCATCTATGGTGATCTTTCAATTTCTCTTTTGATCTATTCATGATGTAATATTCTTTTGAAATGCTGCTGGGATTCTTAATATTTTATTTAAGATTTCTGAAACAGTATTCATAAATGAGATTAATACATTTCTTTCTTTTCCCTTTTTAATGAATTATTTTTATCGGATTTTGACTGATATATTATTACTGGCTTAATAAAAAGAATTTTATCTATTGAAGTTTTTAATATATAAATTAATTAATTAAAAAACAAAAAAACTTCCAACATCCAGGCAACACCCTCAGCCAGCTAAATTGGAATCTGTATGCCCAGGCATTAACAGCCTTTAAAGCTCCCCAGGTGAGTCCAGTGTGCTACCAAGGCTGGTCCAATGGGTACAGCACTGGCCTAAGGGTCAGAAAATTTGAGTGACTTTGGGTAAATTACTTCATCTCTCTGAGCCTCAGTTTCCTCATCTAAAAAACTGAACAAGGATTGTGGCCCTGCTTATCTCATAGAGCTGTTGAAAAGAGTAAATAAAATGATGTGGATAAAAGGATATGTTTGCGGTATATTGAAAGATTATCGTGATTATTTGAAAATGTAATTATTTTCATCCTGCATCCTAGACATGTTTTCTCTTAAAACACATAAATATGCATTTAGAATCCTAGAAAGTAAGTCTGAAGGGTCCACAGATCACCTATCCAGTCCTCTCTCTGGATATTAGGCCACCCACCTAATTAGCATTAAAGAAGCCTGGTTTGTGTCCTTAGTCCAGAATGCGGTGCCTACTGAAGTCTGTTCCTGTTATGTTTGGGTAGACACACTGGTTATCAAGCCTACACAGTGAAACACTGTTAAGGGACAGCTGTGGTAACTACCCTCTACCTGCCAAGATCAAGAATTGGAGAGTAAGGCATCTCAACCACTGCTGGTGGAATTCATCAGTCATCTTTCAAGATTTCATCAGAAAAGTCTAAACACAATGAACTCTCCTGTGTCCTAGAAGATTAATATCACATACTGGCTTATAGGGCTGTAATTTGATACAATTTCACACTAGCTATCTAATGACTCGAGCTATTCCCTATATGTGTACATGTTGCTCTAAGCCAGCCATATGGGCATTATAAGAAAAGTCCACTGGACTTGGTTCCAATTATCAGGTGTTAACACGGATGAGAAGGGGGAGGAAGTACTGCCCTAAGGAATGGAGGGCCAGGTATTTCATCTTCTCTTCTGATTTCAGTTCATTCTCTTCCTGTCTACAAAGGTGCCCAGAGCCTATTCCAACTGGGGCTGACTACCACAGGGCCCTGCAATATAATCCATGCCTCAAGGCCCCACATGGAGCCATAAATGAGGTGACTTTACAAACCCACTCCAGGCTGGGTGCGGTGGCTCACCCCTGTAATTCTAGCATTCTGGGAGGCCGAGGTAGGTGGATTGCTCAAGGTCAGGAGTTTGAAACCAGCCTGAGCAAGAGCGAGACCCCGTCTCTACTATAAATAGAAAGAAATTAATTGGCCAACTAAAAATATATATAGAAAAAATTAACCTGGCATGGTGGCACGTGCCGGTAGTCCGAACTACTTGGGAGGCTGAGGCAGAAGGATTGCTTGAGCCCAGAAGTTTGAGGTTGCTGTGAGCTAGGCTGATGCCATGGCACTCCAGCCCAGGGAACAAAGTGAGACTCTGTCTCAAAAAAAAAAAAAAAAAAACAAAACACTCCAGGCTGGGTGCAGTGGCTCACAACTATAATCCCAGCACTTTGGGAGGCCAAGGTGGGAGGATCATTTGAGGCCATAAGTTTGAGACTAGCCTGGGCAACATAGCAAGACCTTGTCTCTACCAAAAAAAAAAAAAAATTCTAATTCTTAGAGCAGTCTCAACTTTGGACATTAGAGTCACTTCAACTTTTAAAATGACTAATATTTAGGACCTAGGCATTGGGATTTTTAAAAGCCCTTGGTTTTTTAATGTGTGACCAAGGTTGAGAACCATTGCACTGGACCCTACAGTTCAAAGGTAGAGAAGAAAACATTAATCATTCTTGCGGATCCCCACATATTATAGAATTTTGTACAACCTTGGGCTTGAGACATTCTTTTTTGATAAACTGGTAAAATATTTGTTGACTTTTGACTAAGTCATTTCATTCAAAGCAAGACAGCATTGCTAAGAGAGACACCTTTCTGTCCTTTTGAAGAAATACCTCTTGCCTCACCCTGACACATCTTCCTCCCTATTAAAAACAAAGTGGGCTCATGGTCGTAATAGACTGATTGTTTGAAAGGTACAAAGCTTGTATCAGAAAATCCCTTAAGTACCCCCCTAAGTTCTGCTTTTGTTTTTAAGTCACCCAAGGCTACAAACCACACCCTTCTGTCATCTAGAGTCTCAGTGACTATGATTTGCGGTATATATAAACTGCTAAGAAAGAAAACACTTTAAATGGCTTCATAATAAACAACCAACAACTTAAAAAAGAAACATAAAATTACGTTTTTAACTGAGTTTCATCAAATCAACTCTTAAGTCCTTCCGTTTTCTCTTGAAAAATGTGTAGAATGTCTCCTGGCACAGACCTCTTTAAATCTAGATACAGATGCAAGATGTAGATTGGAAGAATCATGATATACTGCTAACTGCCTAGGAAAACCTTATCAGATATTTTCCTTTCATTTTGATTTGTTTCCATATAGCTGGTGCTATAGTTCATTCCTATCTTGAGCTTTGCACTTATTTTCTAAGGGTTCTGTGTATATGTTGCTGTTTTTAGAGTCATAAGAAATACTCCACTTTTTTTTAATCTGCCCACATACATCATACTTTTAGGCAAAATGTTAATTGATTTAAATTTTATTGTGTTGGGTTTGTTTTTGGATTTACAGGAACTTTATTTGATGATAAAGGAGATAAGCATGCCAAGAAAGGAATTTGTATTTGGGAATGTATTGACAGAATGCACAAGAGGAGTCCCATTTTCTTTAACTATTTATATTCACCAGTGGAAGTAGAGGTAGAGTAAGAAATCATTCATGTTTCATTTTCTGAATATTTTGTGGTAAAGTTTTCCTTAGTTTTAGTATATTTAGCTGCTTAAGCTTTTTATAAACATTCTACTAGGTTTCATACCAAAAGCTATTTAAAAGTTTGAGACACCATGGATTTGGGTTGTGATGGAAATGGAGATTGTTCACCAAATTCTTGCCACAGAAATTAGGAGCTGGCCTCCAAAACTTGAAGGGATAACTTCAAGAGAATCAAAAAGCAAGGCAGCTTTCCCCAGGAAGGAAGAACTAACAGAATTTGAAATCCCAACAGGTGGTCTAAGCAGAAAAATCTAAAATACTTTAGGAGAGGCTCCTGCCTTGGGCGCCATGCATAGGACCCTAGTTTGGCCTTCATCCAACTACATCCTCCTCATGAGGAGGGTAAGAAGCTAAAGGTACATGATTAGATTTCCTTCCTTCATCTAAACCACATTCTGGGCACTTCGACATTCGTTGCCCAAACTCAAGCTACTCACCAGTCTGCTTCTCCAAGTCAGTCTCTCAAGCCAGTGCATGTATCCTGATGCCCAAAGGTGGCAAGAAGTAGCTGTTTGGCAGGGAGCAGGCAGAGTTTGGCTTCATGGGCTGGGGTATACACAGACATTCATGCAAGACCCTTAGAATATAAGATATAGCTGGGGTGGGAGGAGAAGGGGGTCAGGCCAAGGAATGGGAGCTGAGGCCAGCTCCTCTAGTGCCACCACTTCCTAGTACAAAATTCTGAGGAATCCAAGAATTCTTTATTTGAACCTGGCCTTCCAGGTCACTAGGAAGTTGTATTTCTCAAAGTAGGAGGACTAGAACATTTTTTATTTAATAGTTTATCTTGATGTATAACTTTTAAATATTTAGGCATATGGTATTTGAACTTCCATTCATACTCTTGCCCTAGACCCTGCAAATGTTAGGGGCTGGCCTATCAGTAAGCTTGGGGTACTTTGGGGTCAAGATGAAACTATATTTCAGTTTTCTTTAAACAGGCCCTGAAGCCCAATGTAAATGTCTCCAGCCTCAGAAAGTGGGATTACTACACAGAGGAGACCCTGTCCACGGGGCCTTCCTATGACTGGATGATGCTGACCCCCAGGCACTTCCCCTCCGAAGACTCTGACCTGGCTGGAGGAGCTGGGCCCCAGAGCCAGAGGAGAACAGTGTGGCCATGCTATGATGATGTCAGCTGTACTCAGCCCGATGCTCTCACCAGCCTTTTCTGTGTAAGTCAGCCGTGTACAGACACACATCTAGGGGCACTGTAGACCCCAGAGACACATGAGGCCAGAGGAACCAGGCTAAGCTAAGACTGATTTACAAACTTCTGAACATAGTTCTCCTTGCTCTGGGCTAGCATTAGAGGTGCTCCTGGAGTATGAAAAAACCAGATCTGATCCCCCACATTAGTGGGGTACCAAGCTTAAGTACTTGAAGAGAATCTCAATAAAAGTGAGTTTCCAGCATTACAAGGAAGCAGTTGAGCAAGTGGAGCAATTTACTCCTTCCGGCAGCTTCCGAGCTGTTTCAGATGCCCGCACAGCCTGAGTCAAGCTTGGGCTATGGCTTTTGTGGGTGCTTCACTTCCTCTGGTCGAAGTGTGGGTAGTTGATGGCCAGAGGCGAGTACTGCCAACCACCTTCTTTATGCAAGAAATACTCTGGAGTGAAACCATCCTGGCAGTAGTCACCCTGAGGAATGGTTTTGAGCCCTGATATGGGTCAGACAGTTCCTGAAGAGTCTTCTCCCTCTGGTTTTCTGACCAGAAAGAGGATGCTTCCGTGATCATACTTTCACAGAGGCAGCTGCTCTGATCTCCAGCTTCTCTGTCAGAAGGGAATTTGGGCATTTCTTGGTTCATTCTTTCCACATCTGGTTTGAGTCATCAGAATGAGGGGCTCCTCTGTCAAGGATAGACTTCTGATCTAGCTCATCTATTAGGGTTGGCTCAGAGTTTGATCTTCTGCCTTGGCCATCAGATTTCCCATGGGCTGCCCCAGGGTGAAGGTGTTTGGGATACATTTATTTCATATCTTACTGTATAAGCTATAAGCTATTCTGTGCAGAAAGGCCTGGCTATAGGCCCTAATCAACCATCTTTGCCACAGTGCATCACACCAGCTGGAGCTCCCACCACTATTCCTAACTGGGGAGACCTCTGAGGCCCATGTCCACCATTCTCCTTGGCTGCCCTCTGGCCACGCTACTTAATCTGTGCCCAATACAGAAGCAGTATGGCTCTGAGGCACATCCTAATTTCTGTCAAATACTGATCTGTTGGAAAACTCCATTTCTTTGCAGGAAATTGAAAAATTGGAGCATAAATTGAACCAAACCCCTGAGAAGTGGCAGCAGCTGTGGGAAAGGGTAACAGTGGACCTTAAAGAAGAACCAGGAGCAGACCGCGTGAGTTGGCAATGCCCCTTGAGAGCTGCTTCTGAGCTTTTTGAGGGTGCTAAGTCAGGTGGGGCCCACTGCCACAGGTAACAGGACCCTGCTGGGTTTCTGGCTAGAGGGAAGGGCGAAAAGGGAGGAATCATGCCCTGGGGGTCCAGGGCAGAAAGTTCTAAATGACTGAATACTTTCTGAGTGTCTCACTTCACCACAGTGACATAATACTTATGTTTCAGAGCCCTGAATCCAGGGGAAATTACTGGGTTCTTTTCTATCTCGGTGCCTCTGTGGTTTCCGCTGATCTTCTACCACATGAGGGAGAAGTGAAATACTGAGACCAAGTTTGCTCCAGAGAATTAAGCAAAGAGAGAAATTAAAAATATTTTAAAACAACAGAATATGCTACTTTTAGTTACAATCCCTTTTCTGTTTCTTATTTAAGAAACATTTATCCCCATAAAAATATTTTAGAACCAAATACTCTGTTTTCTGCTTCCCACAGCCCATTTCTTGTTTCTGATTTAAGAAACATTTATCAAGCACATAATACGTGCAAGGGACTATGCTTAATACCACACACACATTCGCATCCTATGTAATCCACGGTGAAAGAGTGGTGGTCCACCTCCTACATGAGGGAATAGGCACAGAGAGGTCAAACCGCTAGCAATTGGTGGAGCCGCCGTTCGAACAACATCAGATTGGCTCCAAATGCAACAGAAGGGAAATTAGGACAGATGAGTGTTCTGAAGAGCATTTCAGGAAGAGGTCAGTAGGGTCAGATGTCACAGAGAGGTCAAGAAAAATGGAGTGTAGAAGAAAACCTTTGCGGTAAAAAGGGACCCTCTCCAGTGTTGTCTCATTAGTCTTCAAAGGGCAACTCAGGAGCTGTTATCAGACCGCAGTTGGCTGTTGCCCTAATACTTTTTTTCTCAGAAAAATAAAATAGTTTGGCTTTTTTTTCTGATTATGAAAGGCGTTATTTATTTTTTTAAAGATAATACACAGAAAGTTATAAAGTAGAAGATGAAAATCACCCACAATTTATAACCTAGAAATAAACCACTATGCTATGAAACTTGTTTTATCATTCTAAACCCACATATAAAAGGGATTTACTTTATTATGCATACTATTTTTAAACCTGCTTTCTTTTTTGCTCAACATTGGCATACATGTCTACTTGTCACTGTGTATAAATCAGCATTGTCATTTTTAATGACTGTCTAGAATTCCATTGTATGAAAATACCATAATTTTTTCAATGTCCCCTAATAATGGACATTTAGGTTGTTTCCAGTGTTTTACTATTATAAACTCCAGGATAAATATCTTTGAACATACATCTTTGTTCATTAGTCCAGTTTTTTACTTGAGGTAAATTTTAATAAATGAAATTATTGAGTAAGTGGCTTAAAGTGTCTATAAAGCTTTCCTAGCTCCTGTTCTGTCTTTTTTAGTCCCAAAGACACCCATCGGGGTCCCCAGGAATTATGTCTACCAACCTACCTTCCTATCAGAAGAGGTCTTTGCTGCATCTCCCAGACAGCAGCATGGGGGAGGAGCAGAATGCCAGCATCCCCCCATCCAATGGAGTGGACCGAAGAGCAGCCACACTCTATAGCCAGTACACATCCAAGAATGATGAAAACAGGTGACCCGCTGAGCCCTGCTGGGCGTCCTGAAGACTCTCCCCATGCTGCCCAAGGCTAAACCACAGGCCCCTCAATAAGCAAATTTGAAATGTATTTGCTTTAATTCTTTGTTTAATGCTTTAGATGGTTCTTTGAAGAAGAAAAATCAAAATTTCAATTAAAAATAATGCCAAGAAGTTGTAATTATCTGTGGTTGAGTCCTGATTGTTATTATCTGTCTGCCAGAGCTTTTGAGGGAATCTCTGTTAGTCAGCGGCAAACATCAGAAAACCAGCTTATGCTAGCTGAAGCAAAAGGACTTTACTCACATAAACTAGGGCAGCCAAGGGCATGCTGGTTTTTCCTACAGTATTTTCAGGCTGTGTCTGTCTCCCAGCTCTGCTTTTCCCTTTGTCACATGAATCCCATTGTGGCACAGAGGTGGCTACTGATAGTTCCAAGCCTCACAAGTGTGGTAATCCCAGCAGAAAGAGGCAGTCTTTCCCCAAAGGTCTAGTAGAAAAATTCTGGGGAGAATTCTGATTGACTTCTTTGGATCATCTGGGAGAAGTAGAGACTTGACAAACAGAAACAGACATCCCTTTCCAGAATTTTTTTTTTTTTTTAATGAAGACTCAAAAGTAACTGTCCTGTCGTCATTTCTTCTAGGTCCTTTGAAGGAACACTTTACAAAAGAGGGGCTTTGCTGAAAGGGTGGAAGCCTCGTTGGTTCGTTTTGGATGTAACAAAACATCAGGTAATACTGTCAAAGCAAAAGAAATGACTTTTGTCTAGGCTAGTCTCAGTTCCTGGCTACTATGTGGCCCTCAGCAGACAGATACATTCTTCACGTAGAGACTGCTCTCCTAGCACCTCTCGTCTGCAGTCAGGGGGGCTCTTCCAGGGCTCCAGATGCCCTTGAGCAAGAACAAGTACCCTTCAGAGGGAAGTTCAGGCAGAGGCTATAACAGTTGAGCCTAGAGCATGAAGAGCAATAAAACTTTTTTTTTCAATGCTCAAATATCTCCTGCTGCCAGCTCTTCAGACCCAGGTCAGGGAGCTCCTGAGGTTTTCAGCCTGTTATATACATACCACACGCACATACATGCCTGTACCTGTGAGCACTCTCCAGAATACAGATTACCTTCATCCTTGCAGCTGAAAGCATCCATTCAAAACTGAATGTGAGGGCATTAATTTACTTAACATTTATTGAACCCCAGTCCATGCCCGTCACTGTACTGCTCACTAGAAGACAGTCATCCCTCAAAGGTGGCAGCAATAGGGGAGTGGATGGAACCCTGAAAGAGGCAGACGGGGATGTGCTCACCTAAACCTGGATTCACAGTGGGCAGGTACTAGACTGGACCTTGCTAACTATGTCAGGAAATCTTTTATCCGTTGTTAGGGTCTGGACTATTGCTGTAGCAGCCTCTGCAATCCTTAGCATCATAATCTTTGCTCCAGGCATCTCAAGGGAGAGTGATTTGTACGCAAACCTCCAGCAACTCTGTACCCTTCACTAGTAAGAGTTGCATGGCCTCCTGTATTCTGACTGCAGGCCTTACTCTACCTTGAAACTGACTAGTCAGCCTTGATTCTCAATGCATTCACCTATAAAATACAGTCTTTTGGGAAAGACCTGAACTGTTAGCACTATATTATACTGTAGTTGGACCTGCATCTAGAATACTCCTTCCAGATGAAGACTCCTTCCTGATGAAAACTGTATTTGGGGGCCACCTTTTCCTCCTCATAAGGGGGTTCATAAAGATTATACAGAGTCTTTGTGGGAGAATATGGAGAATGTATTTTCAAAAATACAAATGAAAGCCCTTTTAGGAGGCTATCCTTTAAAATTACAATGTCTCTGAAATCATAGCGCCTACACTATGTAGAAAAGTTCTATTAAACCACTAAATATAGAAGAATGTCATAATTTTTCTGTAATTTACAATTATATCAAATTATACTAGCATTCTTACCAATTTTTTGGACTTCTGCATGAAATGTATACAGTTTTTCTTTTTAGCCCTACTCATACCATGCCTTCAGGGAGAGACAGAGAAAAGTCTGAGGCCAGAACTACAGTATTGGAAACACCAGACACATTCCTGCCAATACACTGGAGAGTGAAATCCATAGACTGTAGACCAGTAATTCTTGTTCACCAGCAATCTCTTTAACTTTTAAAAGTATTTTTTCATTTTTTTCTTATTCCAAAAGTAATACATGCCAAATTCAAACATTTCATACAGATCTAAAAGTCCACCTGTGCAGTCAAATGTTAAATTATCTATTGTCATCCTGAAAAATCATTTTATACCTGCATGTTCTTTGGTAACTTGCTTTTTAAAATAATGTATCTTGAATAATTTTCCTACCAGTTCATACAGATTTTCCTTATTCTTTTTGAAAAGCTGTATAGTGTTCCATTTTATTGATGTATTTTCATTTAATTAACCAATGCTCCATTGAAAGACTAGTATCTTTTCCAATGTTTAGCTGATAAAAACAGTGTTGAAGGAAACCTCTTCTTACATGTACCTTTGCATGCTTGTTGGAATGCTTCTGTAGGCTAACTTTTTAGAGATGGGAAAGATGTTTGAATAGGCATAAACATTTTAAATTTTAGTTGACACTGCCCTCCAAAAAGTTTCTAACAAATTATATTCCCACTGACAGTATTTGAGGATACCAAGTGCCTCACTGGATATTATCAGCCATTTTGAATATTTCTTAATTGCTTTTCTTTGATCAGAGAGGTTGATCATCTTTTCAGATATTTACAGGTTATCTGTATTTCTGCTGTGACTTGCCTTTTGAGATCCTTTGACCATTTTTCTACTAGGCTTATGTTTTTTTAAATCAATTTCTAGAAGTTCTGTATATTTCCTAAACATTAATGTCTATATTTAATTTTTGTTGTTAGTGGACTTAATTTTGCTTTTTAATATGTAATACATTTATTCGTTCAAATTTCAAGAAGTACATAAATCGGCTGGGCATGGTGGCTCATGCCTGTAATCCTAGCACTCTGGGAGGCCAAGGCGGGAGGATCGCTCAAGGTCAGGAGTATGAAACCAGCCTGAGCAAGAGTGAGACCCCGTCTCTACTAAAAATAGAAAGAAATTAATTTGCCACCTAAAAATATATAGAAAAAATTAGCCAGGCATGGTGGCGCATGCCTGTAGTCCCAGCTACTCGGGAGGCTGAGGCAGAAGGATTGCTTGAACCCAGGAGTTTGAGGTTGCGTGAGCTAGGCTGACGCCACGGTACTCTAGCCTGGGCAACAGAGTGAGACTCTGTCTCAAAAAAAAAAAAAGTACGTAAGTCTTTTTTTCCAGTCCTTTCTCCCAGCTACCTAGTTCTCCTTTCTAAAGGCAGTGCTATTTTTTTATTCTTCTAGGCACAGTTTAGCATATATAAGCAAGAAACAGGAAAGTATTCAAATAGTTTGAAAAGCTATACAGTTTTCTCTTTCTGTGTTTCTCATGTCTCATCTGTATCCTTTTGGTTCCAGCTACGATACTATGACTCAGGTGAGGACACAAACTGTAAAGGCCACATTGATCTGGCTGAAGTAGAAATGGTCATCCCTGCTGGCCCCAGCATGGGAGCCCCAAAGCACACAAATGACAAGGCTTTCTTTGATGTAAGTTGATTTTGTCTTTTCCTGGCTCTGCCCTGCACATCACTCCATCTGCCTCCAAGAATTATGGGGTCCTCAGAGCACTTGGTGACTGCAGATGGGTGACAGGCCCCTGGCTGTGGGAATTGCTCCCGAACTTGAACTTAGCACTCTTGGTTCCCAACACTAACCTCTCTTGCTGCCCCATGTCTCAGAAAAACTGCAAAGTGCTCTGCACAAAAGGAATCCAACCACATGTGGAAGCAGATGAACTCCTTGTTAAATGTTAGTTATTTCAGTCACTGCCTACTTTCAAGAACAGATGCTGCTTCTCTCTGTATTCAGTGGTCTTCATGCTTGACCGTCCACAAAATACTGCCCTTGGTCACACATGATAACTATCTGCCCTAATATCTTCAGCAGCCGTTAGGTGGGCTTTGGGGCATTTTACAGGCCACATGATAGAAGGAGACTTAACTAGTCCCAGAAGTCAAGCAGGGCCCTATTCAGGCCATAAGGCCATTTCCCTGACTCTGGGCTTCCAGTATGGCTCCAGCTAAAGAAAGGGGACACAAAGGCCAACTTCGTGGTGCAGATGAATCCCAGACTTCCCACTGGAGCACAGGGAGCTTCCTCACCTTTTACTGTCTTAATGCAGTGCATGGGAGAGGTCAGAGGCTCCAGTCATTCCAGATCCTTCCTCTTTAGTCAAAGAAGGGCCCAGAAGAGCAAAAGTAAGGCTCTCCCAGTATGTTTCCTTTTTCTGCCAGTACCCTTGTATTAACATCCCCTTTAACTTTGGGGACTAGAAAAGTAAAGTGACTATAAAAGTGGTGACATATGGTAGTAGAGGGAGAAAAAATACAGAGGTATGGAAAAGGAAGATCACAGGGATTGATTTGTCACTTACCCAAAGCCATAAAACAGCCCCGACTTTCATCTCTGGTTCTCTGTCATTTGGTTTTGTAGCTCAAGACCAGCAAACGTGTATATAACTTCTGTGCCCAGGATGGACAGAGTGCCCAGCAATGGATGGACAGGATCCAGAGCTGTATCTCTGATGCCTGATGCCCACGGTCAACATACGCAGAAGAGGTAGAGGAACTTGGGCTGCCTGACAGAAAAAAGAAAAGCCTTGAGGAGCTAACTACAAGTCATCCCATGGCCTGAGGTTCTCCCGGCCAGTCTTACCCAGTCCCCTCTGGCAGCAGTTGCTATGTCTACTTAACCTGCATGGGTGTGTCACACAAGTCTGGTCAAGAGCCCAAGGCACTCCCTATATCTTGCACTAAATTGTTCTAACAGGGTCTTAGTGGTTAGGGATCAGAAGATGCCTCCTGAGCCAACTGTCACCTGTCCCCAGGCAAAATGGCTACCACCTACCTGGGTCCTTCTTCATGAAAACTAGATCCTTTTTGTTCTCCAACATCATAATTTCCTTGGAGAGCTTTTTAACAAGCAAAAATTGAGACCTTCCAAGATTATCTTATATTCTACACAGAATAGGTTTCCCATCAGAGGCACCTACTTGCACTGCCTGACCTTTGAGATGCTTAGTTCTCTGGTGCTGCCAATAGGTGCTTCTCTCTGCCATTGGGGTTCACAGCAAAAGACAGCATGGCTCAGTGGCAGGCAAAGAGGGAACACCCAGGATTATTCCAATGGAAAAAGATTGTCCAGGGAATGATGCAACAATGAACAGGCCAATGCAGGAAAATATTGCTTCCAAAACATTGACTTCTCTAAACTAGAAGTGCTCTGAGGATCCAGGGCCTGTGTTCCTGTGCATTCTTCTGCTCCTGGACAGCTTCTTACACAAAATAACATGCAAAAAGCTGAATGCACTAACCCACAAACCAAACACTTGCACTGAACTCCTAATGAAGATGTTGGGAAGACAGAGGCCATCTATTTATGACCACACACACCTGTGACAAGGGCTGTGTAGAAGACCGTAGTCACACTGTGGCATGACTGGATACCCAAACACCACTTCTGCACATGAAAAGTAAGAACTGTCTTTAGATTTTTTAGATTTGATAACCTTGTGTTTGTTCAGATAACCTTGTGTTTGTTCAGCTTAAGAGTCAAGGAATGCTGTTTGCTTATTATAAACAGAAACAGCATCTCCGCTACAGCCCCTGACACCAATTGGAGTCATAGGTAGCTAGATCATCACATTTGTTTTGAAATGTTAATATGTTAAATACTAAACTAATATTTCAAAAATATGTATATATGATTTCTATATCCTTGTTTTTCAGATAGCCTGCTTATAATTTAAGATTAACTAAACTGATTATAAGATTTCAATAACGAAATGGTTTTCTTTTTTAAAAATAAAAAATACTTTGTAGATTAAAAATACATTAGATTTTCAAATTTAAAATTACACACTAGGAAATACAATTGTGTTAATATATAAGAAATTGGGAAATAACAAGAATGAAGGACTTTTCTATCATTTTCATTTTATAAATTGCCACCTGTGAAAATGGTTTTTGCACATTATTTGTATTTTTCTTTGTATATGAAATAATTTTTTGTACTTTGTAAAATATGGAGCCCATTGTACCTTCAGCTATTTCAGACTGTACACAGTGCTTCTTTTGTAACTGGATTCTTTTAACTTTCGTGAAGGCATTGCATTGCCTTACATTCACTAACCATCTTGAATTAAATCAATTTCTTATGAAAAAGTATCCCTCATTCACTGTGAAATAAAGTTCATTCTGCAGTCCACAGCACTCAGGAGGGTAATATTCAGGATTCATACATGGCACTAAAGATTCAAGAATAAAACAAAGCATGACCTACTTTATGCCTTGGTTCTGCTGATGTCATCACTGCCCTTTATCCAGGAAGTGACCAGGGATGCTGGACATGCTGGCATGAGCTTCTGGGTTCTGGACACACTTCTGCTGAGTTTAGATTAAGAGACGTGAGGCCAAGATTCTCACTCCCACTGCCATTCCCACCACAGCTCTAATAAGGGACTTAACCAATTTCACACAGCTTACCTCTTCTGGGTCAGTTTTACCGCCTATCTAATGGCAATCTATAAAAATTTTAGGCTTGAGACTTTTTTTTTAATGAGACAGTGTTCCTGCTCTGTTGCCTGGGCTGGAGTGTAGTGGCACAATCATAGCTCACTGTGACCTTGAACTCCTGGGCTCAAAAGCAATCCTCCTGACCAGGCCTCCCAAAGTGCTGGAACTACAGGCATGAGCCGCCTCGCCCAGCCTAGGCATGAGACAGTGAAGAGTGGTTGGGCAGCAGATTTTTCTGCTTCAGGGAACTGTTAAACTGCATAAATGAATGAACAGTGATTGCAGTTTTAAACAACACTTCCTCTAGTTAAGCCCTTGGAATTTACCTCATGCAGACAGCAGGGAATGCTGGTTCTCATCCCAGGGCTGAACCTTTAGGTCTTTTGACATCCAGGAGCCCTCTGTGAGCCAGGCAAGAAGACCCCCAAGAGCCACCAAGGTTCCAGGTGAGGCAGTGACATCCCCTTCCTTAAGCGTTGAGGTCTCCTCAGTCCTGCCCTTTTCCTTGGTCCTAGGCCTCTCTTCCTAATGGCTGGCCTGCCATCATGCCCTACGTCCCTTGAGATTCAATCAGGAGGGAAACAACTGGGACTGGGGGTCGAGCAGGCTCTGTGTTCACTGAATTGGTATCTGGATGCCCTTAATTCCTCAGGTCTTAGCTGTGAAGGAGAGAAGAACATTGGGTTCCAAGGGAGAAAGCCTGGCACTCTGCAAGAGCCTTAACAGGGCTCCTCCTTACCTGTGACTCCTGTGACAAAACCTTTCTACCTCTGGGCTCTTGAAAGATGCAGATACAAGGAACCAATTAGCATAGATCACACTTCCCAATCCTGTTGTCCCAAGTCCTTTAATCCCACCTCCCAAATCTCTCTACCCTACTGTCTCCACTCCAGAGCTACAGCCTAAACTGTTACGGCATGGCAGGTTTGGCTCTCAATGGAAATCAACATTTTTATTTTTAGGTGTTTCATCAGGAGTTCTTATAAGAGTTCTTAAGTAACCAACCCCATGATCCCATAAAGCATTTCTGAAACATCCCAAGCTGATAACCAGGAACTGCCCTCAGCAATGGCAGCTGAAGCTATTAAGCAATGAATTAAGCCGTACTGATGAAGAGCTAGGGTTTACAGCAGCCCCATCAAACAGATATATAATGTTAGCCACACATGTATCTGTTTTAAAAGCAAAAAGAAATAGATTAAAATTTTAATATATTTTAGTTGGGTTTTTTTTGGGGGGGGTTTCCTCTTTTCCTCACCATCCAATCTATCTCCCCTGTAAAATAATACCCAGCTCCCGAATCTCCTTATCCCTCTTCATCTCCATCCCAACATTTGTGCATTTTATCCAAACACTGTTAACTCCCGATTTCTCAAAGTTGACACTTTGGACTGAATAAATCTGTCTGGGGACAGTCCAGTGCATCATGGGATATTGAGCAGCATCCCTGGCCTCCCTCCACTACACGCCAGCAGCACACACCCCAATTGTGACAACCTCCAGACATTCACAGATGTCCTCTGGGCACAGAGTGACTCTGGTTGATGACCTCTGCTGTAACTGCCCCACCTTCCTGGAGTTAGGGGATAAGAAGCCCAGTAGGAAAAAGGTCCAGATTAGTGGGGCTCCTGATGAAGACTCAAACAAGTTAATCCACTGTCACCCCCATGCTGCCTCTAGCTCTTGGAGCTCCTGCTAAATTGAAGGAGAAGGGGGTCCAGTAAGGACTCTATACCACAACTCATACACAGCAACTGCCCGGAAGTCTACCGTGGATAAATAGCCAGAAAGCCACTGGCTACAAAAGCCGCCATCAAGAGTGCATCACCCTCTCCTGGAAAAGTGAAGAAACCTCCTTGTTACCAGCCTAGTACCCCAGTACTCCATGAAATTAGACAATATTAGAAATCTACTGAACTTTTGATTCACAAACTTCCCTTCCAGTGTCTAGTTCCAGAAATTGCTCAGAACTTCCAAACAGATCTGTGCTTCCACCATGCAGCACAGCTATTAGTGCTTTAAAGGAGGCACATGAGGACTGTCTGACCGTTTTGAAGACACCAACCAGCATGCTGTACATGCCAAACGTGTAATGCCAGGAGACATCATGTTAGGACACTACGTGAAGAGCTTCCTTAAGAATCCACTATAATGAGAAACGTTTCATTCTCAAAAACAAAAAAAGGCGGACACAGACTGTCGCATGATGGGAGCCAGGCTGCCTGGTTCCTGCCTTAAAAAAAAAGATTCTGTACTTGCTGTTATTGGTGGTTCTGAAGGTTAGATATTTTTTTTCCACGGGGTCAAAAGGTACCTAAGAGTATATGATTACAAGTGGAAAAACAAGGAACAGAAATCAGCTACTGGCAATTTTCCCATTTTCATTTGTGTGTGTTAAACGCAGAGACATAAAGCACTAATCCAAGGCAGAGCACAGTGGCTCATGTCTGCAATCCCAGCACTTTGAGAGGCTGAGGTAGGAGGATCACTTGAGGACAGCAAGTCGAGACCAGCCTAGGCAACATAGCAAGACCCAGTCTCTGTAAGAAATAAGAACAATTAGCAGGGTGTGGTGGTGAGTGCCTATAGTCCCAGCTACTCAGGACGCTGATGAGGGAAGATCGCCTGAGTTTAGGAATTCAAGTACAATGAGTTACGGTTGTGCCACTGCACTCCAGCCAGCTTGGGCAACAAAGCGAGACCATCCCCCCCCCCCAAAAAAAAGACCAAGTCAAAATGTTTCCGTGAACAAGTTTCAGCAGTTCAACTTTATTATAAATAAACCTATTAAAATGCCAGCATTTGGATTTTTTTTTAACAAGTAAATATGATGTCAACTAAATGGTTATTTCTAGCATTTTTATCATACAGTAGATTCCATCCATTCACTATCCTTTTCTGAGTTGTCCTGCATGCAAGTATATATTTTTGTTTTTCTTTTTCTTAATATTTGAGACAGGGTCTTGCTATGTTGCCCAGGCTGGTCTCCAACTCCTCAGCCTCCCAAAGTTCTGGGACCACAGCATGATCCATCTTGCCTGGCTTCATGTACATATTTTTTACATTGTCTTCTATGCTATTCCTGTATAAGTTTGCTATTAAAATACATTAAACTACAAAAAAAAGTTAATCCATATTTAGTGCTTAGAAGTTTTCCAGTCCCAAGATAAGCATGCAACGAGGGCTAGTGATAACCATTAAGGTCTGGGCTGCACAAGACGGCAAAGCCCCAGGAAGAACCAGCAATCTCCCAGCCTCGAGCACAATTTCCCTTTTACTCCCTCAACCCTCCACAGTCCTGACTCACCTTACTCTCAGTGAATCCCCACAGTTCTAGATTCTCCACTTCGCCTCCAGGGTGCCTGGATATATTTTAGTTTTTAATAGTGTATTTAACTCAATATATCCAAAATGTCATTTTAATGAGTAAACAATTTTAAAAAACTTAATGAAATATTTTATATACCTTCTTGATTCTAAATCCTCAAAAATCCAATGTCTATTTTACAGCACATCAGTTTGGACAAACATGTTGTCTGTTTTTGAACACCACTTCTGATATACCAAATGCATGTCATTTTTTCCATGCCAGTTCTCCAGTTCTGTAAGTGGATGTCCAACAACTCAGTTCAATTCTGATACTAACTCCCCAGAGTTAGCACACACCCCACAGGCTCAGCGCTCAGTCCCACAAGACTGCCCCACTTCAGACACTAGTTGCAAGTCCCAAGGACCGCCAGTGCTTATGACCAACCAGCTATAAATTGGGGGGGGGGTTCCCCACAATCCTCTCTTCAGGTTCAATAATTTGCTAGAACAAGTCACAGAACTCAGGAAAACACTTTACTTACTTTTCCTGGCTTACTATAAGGCAGAGGTCCCCAACCTTTTTGGCAGCAGGGGTGGGGCTGGGGGTGGGGTGCAGAGCTCAGGTGGTGATGCCGGGTTAGTTGTTGCCTAACAGGCCATAGACCAGTACTGGGCCGGCCAGGGGTTGAGGACCGTAGCTGTAAGGGATACAACTCAGGAGCAGCCAAGGAAGAGATGCGTAGGGCAAGGTACGGGTGAGGGTGCATACCACCTCCCCAGCACCGGACAATTTCACCCACCTGAAGCTCTCCAGATCTCAAGGTTCAAGAGTTTTTATAACCCAATGTCCAGTCCCCCTCCCTCCCCTGAGGTTGGGGCTGGGGGGAAAGTTTCCACCCTCTATTCACTTGTTCTGTCTTTCAGGTGACCAGCCCCTATCCTAAAGCTACCCAGGAGCCCCACCCTGAATTACCTCGTGAGCATAAACTCAGGTTTAGTTGAAAAGGGCAAGTTATGAGTAACAAAAGACACTCCTATCAGAAAATTCCAAGGGTTTTAACCACTGTGTGACAAAGACCGAATGTATTTTTTACTATACAGGAACCAGCAATATTTCCACTGCTCCCGTACTAGACAATGCACATTGATAGCAGAGCCTGCAGTGGGAAAAGCTAGGAAGCAAGTGCTGTCTCTCTTCCAATTCACTGTATGACCTTGAGCCAGTCCCTTAACTTTGCTTGGTCTTTGGCTTATAAAATGAAGGACCCAGATGATCCATCACTTTATGATTCCAATTTACCTCGACAAGGGCTCTGGTTCCAAACTGAGGTGTAAAGGATTTGCTGAAAAAATCTAATCATCTAAATCAGTGCTTCTCAAATTGTAATGCACATGGGAATCACCTTGTTAAAATGAGGATTCTGATTCAGTAGGTCCAGGGTGGGGCTTGACATTCTGGTTGGTTGTTTGAGACAGGGTCTTGTTCTGTCACCCTGGCTACAATGCAGAAGCGGGATTCATAGCTCACTGCAGCCTCTCTCTACACACACACACACACACACACAAATGGGAACTATGTGAGGTGATGGATATGTTACTTACCTTGATTGTGGTACTCACAATGTATATGTATATCAAAACATCAAATTGTATACCTTAAATATATACAATTTCTTTTTTTTTTTTAAGAGACAGGGTCTTGCTCTGTCTCTAGAGTGCAGTGGCACAATCACAGCTCACTGTAACCTCGAACTCCGGGGCTCAATCGAATCACCTGCATGAGCTTCCTGAGTAGCTGGGAATACAGGTGTGTACCACCATACCTGGCTAATTATTGTCATTTTTATAGAGACGGGGGGGGGGGGCCTTACTATGTTGCCCAGGCTGGTCTTGAACTCCTGGCCTCGAGTGACCCACCTCAGACTCACAAAATGCCAGGATTGCAAGCATGAGCCACCATACCCAGCTGACATTCTGTATTTCTGATGAGCTCCCAGGTGATGCCAATGCTGCTGGTCCAGGGACCACACTTGGACTAACAAAGATGAGTCTCAGTCCTCTGAGAAGCAGATACCAATGGGAGGAAATCAGGAGAGCCTGGAAGACCCAAGAGACCATGATGCAGGCGTGACCCTTGTGAAAGAGAAAGGGGAGGAAGGGAAGTTGGGTAGAGGAGGCTTAGACTGCAGTTGAGAAGCTCTCAAGCCATCAGGGGAAATCCCACATCTTCCAAGAATGGGCTGCCTAGGATCCCTGCCACGCGCAATCACTAGTTGGGAGCAGCCCCTGGGAAGCACAGTCTTAGCACAAACAGTAATTGATTTCAGGATACAGCAGCTGTGGCAAATTACAGTCAATTACAGTCCCTGCAATCAGAGACCTGCTTCTTCATCTGTAAAATGTAAGGTTGGGCTTATTTATCCTACAGCTTCCACAGCTGTGATGGTCTTTTTGCGTCTTCTCTGCAGTCCCTGGCCTCCTCTAAGCCTAAGGGTTGAACAACAGATGCCTGGTCCCAGTGGAGAGCCCCCCACTCTGGCCTCAGCAGATCCACCTCCTCACTCCCCGCAGGTCCCCCGAGGCTCAGTGCAGCCCGGCCAGAGGAATGTGAGCCATTCCCGGCATCTCCTCCCCTGTGGCTAGCCCAGAAAGGGGCTGAGGCCTCTGGGCCCTTCTGACAGGAAATTAGCTGGGCCTGGCCTTCCCCACTACCAGCTGCTCTGCTGACCCTGACCCTGTGTTTTCTGAAACTTGATACTGCAAATTGCACAGCCTCTTCTCCATTCCCAAGGAGGCCTGGCTGAGCTGTGTCTAGCAGGGCCTCCAGCCTGTATGTGGACTGCCTTCCTGCCCTGGAAAGGGCCCAGGCTGACAGTGGAGCAGGAAAGCCTGGGGCCTAGACCCTGCTGTGACCCTGAGAAGCCCTAACCCCTCCAAGCAATGAGTCTCCCCATCTCTGAGCTGGGAGACAGATCCCTTGTGCAGAGTGGCTGCAACCTGGGGAATGGGTTGGATGGACACACACTGGGGCAGCAGAGAGACCACTCCAGAGGCTATTGCAATGGTCTAGGGAAGAGACAGGATGGGACGGTGAAGAGGAGGAGAACCGTGGAGTCAGAAGATACATAGGAAGGAAGATGGAGATAAACTGGGGATGGTTTGGCCATGAGGCTGAGGGACAGATGTGTCAAAGGGCCTCCTAAGTTTCTGAGTTGCATAGCTGCACGGATGGCGGTGCCCTTTGTGAGATGGTGAACACCAAAGGATAACTGGGGTTGAGGTGGGGAGGAGAAAAGATCCTAAGATTGGCCTTGGACAGGTAGAGTCTGAGGTGCCTTTCAGATGTCCCAGTGAAGAGTCTGAGCATTTGGATATCACAGAGCAATAAGCTGGAAATACACATTTGGGAGGCAGAAAAGTAGAGATGGTCATCAAACCCGAGGATGTGGATAAAACTGCCAAGGGAGAGAGGATGGAGTGAGCAATGACGAGGGCCCAGCCGGCACCTTAAAGACACTGATGTTCAGTGGTCAGGCAGAGGAGGATGCCCCTGCCATAGAAGGGACAGAACCAGAAGAATGCTGTGCCACGCAAGGACTAGAGAAGAGTGTTTCAAGAAGCAGGGGAATGTTCAGGACCTTTGATGCTGCTGGAAAATCTATCTGAACAAGAGGAGGAGTAAAAAATGTACTTTGGATTTAGTGTCCAAATCCCTGGTCACTGGTGAGGTCACTGGTGACTTAAAGGGGTGCTGTTTTAGTGGAGTGAGGTAGGTGGAGGCCAAGCTGTCATGGACGGGAGGCATGTGAGGGGTGAGGGATCAAGGACAAGGCGTCCAGGCAGCCAGCCCTGGAGGCCTTTCCCTGCAGTGAGAAGAGGGCTGGGCAGTAGCGGCAGGGGGACGTGGAGTCAAAGAAGGGGTCTTTGTTTTTGAAGGAAAGTGAGACTTTAGCATGTTTAAATGTTGAGGAGCAGGATCCTGTTCAGACAAGAGGTTGACAATACCTAAGAAAACAGGGATGACACACAGAAAAATGTTTTTTGAGAAAGCAGGAGGGCTTACCAGGGTCTCTTAGCAGGGCAGCGGGTGAGCTGAAGGGAACGCACAGCCCACGGTGGAGTTTTCACTGCCGCCCCACAGGGAGGAGCAGGGAGCAGTCCCACGAGTCACCCCATCTGCTCTGGCCTGAGGAGAAAAACTTCTCTGGGATGCTGAGGTTAAGGAGGGAGAGCCGTTGAGAGAGCGGTTTGCCCAGGCACAGCAGGCACAGGCAGGAGGAGGCTCAGAGGGAACGTCGCCAACCCTGCGAGGCCGGCTCCTGGGCGCTGGGCTAGCTGTGGCACCATCTCTGGGTGCTCTACATGCCCCACAGCCAAGGCCAGTGCCTTGGATGGCCGTTTAACACATGCACCTATGGACCCTATTCAACCCCAGCCAAGGAGTGCAGGGGTTGGAGATAGCCAGACATTGGTGGGCCATGATGTCCTAAGGGTGCTACGTCCCTGGGAGAAGAGCCATGGGCCCCAAGGCTTATTATAGACTTTAGGCCATTGCCAGTAACAGGGTTCCTGGAGACCTGCTGGATGCCACCCTCTGGACCCTCTGAGTCCAGAGTCCTCAGATCCCTCCACTGCAGCTTGGCAAATACCACCTTGGCTCTGCTGGTGTGGGACAGTCCCAGGCATACCACAGGGCAGTATCTCAGAGGATGGTCCCTAGACCAGCATCAGCATTACCTGGAAACTTGTTAGAAATGCAAACTCTCAGAAGCCACCACAGATCTACTGAATCAAAAACTCTCGGGGTAGGGTCCAGTACCCTGTGTTTAACAGACCTTCCAGGTGATTCTGAGTCACCACCTCCGTAAGGTATCAAGCCATCCATCTCTCCATTCGCACCCATCCATTAACCTAAAACTCACACATTCTAACCACCCATTTCTCAATCCCATTTAACCATTTCTCAAGCCAATTTAACCATCTGTCTTCATCAGTTTAGGCTGCTATAACAGAGTACCATAGACTCGGTGACCTATCAACAACAGAAATGGAAGTTCAAGATCAAGGTGCCGGCAAAATCTGTATCTGGTGAGGGCTCACCTCCAGGCTCGTAGCAAGCTGTCAACCCCCCACGTTAGCGTTCTGTCCAGCCATGTGTGCCTATCCATCCAATCTGATCTGAGGGCTCACCAGCCTAAATATTGCTTGATTCCTATTACAGACATATGTAGTCATCTATTCACTATCTTCACAAGCCATTTATACGGGAAAAGAATATTTAAGCTCTAGTGCCCACCACACCCACCTCCCCTTTCTGAGGAAAATGCACACAAACGTTTCTTTCTGCATAATGCTTCAGGATCGTATCGTGTGTACTAAATGAAATCAGTTCTTCCCTGAGAAACCCTGATTAGACTAGGGGCTGGTTCTTGGGATTTCTCAACTAAAGGCAAGTATGTATGTGTGTATAATTTTATATACATATTATATTTATAGTGTGTGTCTATATATAGTAGCTTATGTGTGTATTACATATAGAGAAGGATATATTATATAGATATAGATCACACACATGCATACATGCATAACTTCAATAGCTTGCCATAAACTCAGTCCAAAGAGGTTGTCTGAATAGGATGATAACAGATTTAGCCAATCAGACACATTCTCTTCATTCTCCTCCTGGGAGAGTACAAATGTTAAGTATTACTGAGAAGTCAGGTCACTTCAAGCTCCGGTTCTATCTTGAACAATGGTAAGCTATGTTCCAGTTTTCCATTAAGCCTACTGTATATCTTTGCCTTGAAAGAGTGAGATTGGGGGTGACCCTATAGCTCAGGAGATGTCTGTGCTGCTGGCTGTGTCCCTCCATCCCTGCATGAGGCCCTCCTTATCCAAGACAAATGTCAAGCTGCCTCTGCTGGAGGCTGGCGCTAGATGGCCACCCTATACCACATGTCCTCCTGACAGCTGACCTAAGCAGGACCCCCTCACCTAAGGGAAAACCATGCAAAAGCTGGTCATGAGAGTATGAACTAAGAGACTGATACTGTCTCTTATTGAGCCATTCACTCCGTCCTCATCTTACCTGACCTACCAGCAGCTTTGACGATATTCAGGTCCTCTTGCTTCAAACATTTCTTCACTCTGTTATCTCCTGGCTTTACTCCAACTTCACTGGCCATTCCTTCTAGGTTTCCTTTGGTGGTTATTCTTCTCCCAAACCTCTAACATTGGAATGGGCCCAGGTGTCATTCCTCACACCTGTTTTCTTCTCTATTTACACTCCCTCCCTAGATGATCTGATTCAATCTCATGGCTTTAAATGCCACCTAGATAGTGATAAGTCCTAAATTATAACTCCAGCTCAGACCTGAAACCCAGACTCACATATCCATCCACTTGAATATAAATAGGCATCACAATCTGAAAATGACTAAAATTAAATTCCTGTCCCTGGACCCTTTCCTCCCAAAAAAGAAAACTTCCTCTTCCTTAGAAACAGGACCCCTGTCTTAGGAGAGGCACTGGCCAAAAATCTTATAGTTGTCCTTGACTGAATTTCCTTTCTCTCATACCCATATCCCATCTATCAGCAAATACTGATAACTCTACTTTCAAAATGCATCCTACCTGGGACCACTTATCACCACCCTCACCACTGCCACCCTGGTCCAAGCTGCCACCATGTCTCACCTGGATTTCTTCAGTAGCCTCCTAACTGGTCTCCCTGCTTGCATCCAGCCTTGCTCTCTCCAGCACACTCTCAACAGAGCAGCCAGAGTGGTCCTTTTGAAAATGTAAGATCATGTCACTTCTCTGTTGAATATCCTCCAATGCCTTCCCCTGTTTCTTGGAGCCAAAGTCTAAGTCTTCACAATGGCTTGCGAAACTCTTCATAATCTGTCCTCTGCCATCATTCTGACCTCACCGCCAATACCTCCCCCCTTGTTGATGCTACATCAGCCACACTAATCTCACTGATGTTCCTCAAACATGCCGAGAGAATTCCCACCTCAGGACCACTGCACTTGCCGTACCCTCTTCCTAGAATGTTCTTCCCCCAGGTATCTTCACAGCTCACTCCCTCACTCTCTTCAGATCTCTGCTCAAATATTACTGTATCCGGGACACCCTCTCTGAGCCTCCATATCCAGCAGCAACCCACTCCTGCCCGAGCACCTCCCACACTCCTTACCTTGTGTTATTTTTTCCATAGCATTTATCATCACCTCATAAATAACTGCCTACTATCTGTCTCTCTCCATTGGAAAGCAGGCTTCTTAGAGGCAGTAACTTTGTTTGCTGTATATTTTTCAGCACATAGGAGCTTTGTTGAGGCAAATAGGCAAATAAATAAGCACTTGGTAAAAACTTGTGGAAGGAATGAGTACGAGTGGCTGAGAGGATAGCTACTGGGCTATGAGGAGGAAATCCAAGCAGAAGGAGCTAGCTAGAGAGGAATGAGCACACAGAGAAGAGCAGTGAAGGAGAGGACCACAAGGTCCTCAGGTGATGGAGAGAAGAGCTGCCATTCCTGACTTTCAGGTCCATCTTTACGTGGCCTGAATGTCAGTGCTCTCTGCACGGTTGCCCATTGTATTCTCAAAATCATTCCCCTCTTTCCTGAAAACACTGCATTTCTTTGTTCCTTGCAACAAAAATAGTCTTAACTTGAATAGTTTCTATCCGTCCATCTCTACATACCCTCCCAATCATCTATACATCTACTCATCTGTCTATAGATCAAACATTCCACTAGTTCATTCATCCCTAGAAGCATCCATCATCCTAGAGCTCACCCGTCAATCCATATAACCAAACAACTATCCATCTCTATGTCACCCTCTCAAAACATCCAGCTAGAGTGGAGCCAAGTCATAAAAGGTCTCAGGACCAGGCTGGGGCAATGCAACTTAGTTGCTAAATGGTGGGGAGCTATGGAAGGTAAAAAATCATATAGTCAGATCTGTATTTTAGAAAAATAACTCTGGCAGCTGTGAACAAGATAGATTAGAGTGGGGAGTTCTAAAGGCAGGAAGACCAGTCGGGGTAATATTGCAATATTCTAGATGATGAATTAGAACAGGGGCATGGGGCTTGAGAAAAGAAGATTCAAGAGAGAGAGGGGAGCAGTCCTGGGAGCAAGCCCAGTCTAAAAGGGCAGGCCATGCCCAGACGAGGGACTGTCTGGTAGAGGCCCTCGGTTATGCAACCACCAGGCCGGCCCAGGCACTGTTTGCCCCAGCTCTCAAATGGAGCCATGCCTCCTGCACATTCGGCCCAAGCCGTGGGGACAGAGAGTTCCTAGTAAGCCCGACCCAGAACCAGCCCTCTCTGGGCCCACCTGCAGAGCCCTCTGTCCTACGGCTCAAGGCCCTGAACAAATGGTATTTCCAGAGTACACAGTCCCTCACCAGCTCCAGTCTTATAGCTCAGCCCTGGCTATGACAGCTGGGGCCTCGTCTCTATTAATTTCCTTCAAGTCCTCAGAGGCTGGGCCTCAGGCCCGGTGAAGTCACGGGCTGGGAGGCAGCCCTGGCTCCGTGCCCGCCCACAGAGGCTATATTTGGAGCAAGACAACTCCCTACAGACACAGAGCTCAGGACCCACCCCAACCAATTCTGAGTATCCAAGCAGTGGTTGTCACTCACGATTTCACTTGTTTGTTCATTCATTCATTTGTTCACTCATTTATCCATTACACAAATATTTACTGATCCACTAGTATGATGTGGCAGGTACAACGGGATGTATGGTGGGAACATATATATGCATATGCGCATATATGGGTAACTGTGTCCAGGCAGGGATGGCAGAACGTACTTTGGGTTCCCTCCCTCTGGATTCAATGATGGTGACTCACGATCAGGTGTCTATGGCGTCTGTGGGTACCTGTGTGCAAGTGTGTGCAGGCACGTGCACTCTGAGGAGGTGGCTATGACTCAGTGGCATGTGGCTTCTGCAGGTACCTGTGCGGACTTGTGTCTGAGTGCAGGCACGAGCAAAGGCGCTTGCTCTCCAGGGGGTGGGGGAAGTGGTTGTGACTCAGCTGCACATGGTGACTGGGAGCCCACAGGCCAGCTGTGACTTTACACCCTTGCTCACTTGCCAAGCCAAATAACCAGTGCTGGGTGCAAACATTCTATCATGGAGTGTGCACAGAGTAAGTCCTGCCAGGGAACGTCCACTGAGCAGGAGAGACTCAGCAGTCTAGGCCCAGCTTCATCTGCCCCCGGGGTCCCCTGCCTGCCCCCTCCACCACAGGTACAGAGGTCCCACCCTTCCTCCCTCCACCTCTCCAGTCTTGCCTCCTGGAGGTTCACATCTGCCCCACCACCATCCCTCACCAGCAGCCCCAGGTGCACACACATCAGGAACCGGGCCCAGAGGTACAGAGAGCTGCGGCCTGCAAGCTGCCAGCCCAATCCGTTTTTCTACCACACCAAAACACTCTTCTGTCCCAGCCCTCACGATTGCTTCTCTCTCCAACTTCTGAACCTCTGAACCGCAGTCGCTGCCTGACCAAGCACACACTCCAGAGACATTTTCAATCCACTGCGGGCCTCCCAGACCCTCCCCATCAGCCTCTGCCCCATCTCCACCTCTGTGTTCCTTGCCCCTCTCTCTCCCTGGCTGTCTCTGTCCTTATCTGTCCCGAGTCTATCTTTGTCTCCTCCGAGTCAGGCTGTCTGCAGCGGAGGCTTCACCAGAGTGGAGGTGCTGACAGAGCGCGGGTGTGGGGTAGGACACTGTGTCCCTTCTTCAGCCTTATCGGGAAAACTGAAGTCACTGCTCAGGGCTCAGGCTGGAATTTCGCCCTAGATGACCTTGCAGGGTTTGCCGGGGCCTCCGCAGGGACAGGCAGGGTCAAAGGAGTCAGGAAACAGGCCGCTGCTTGCTGGAGCAGGCCGCTCCTCCGCCCTCCTCACCCACTCCCGGCCCAGCGGGCCGCCTCCAGCCCCAGCCGTCTGCGGCAGACGCCCCGGGGAGGGCGGCCCTGTCCTAGGCACTGGCAGGGGCAGGGCAGGCGGCCGAGGGTGCAGCACGGGGAAACCCTCAGGGCCTGAGGAGGAACGGGCGAGGGTAGCCCACCACCACCCCACACGCCCAGGCCTGCACCTGCGGCGCGGGCGGTTCCCGCACGGATGGCGGGAGGCCCTCGAGTAGGGGCACCTGGGTTTTGCCTCCCAGTCGTCAATGCCGGAGTCCCCGTGGGCAATTGCCTAGCTCCCTGAGCCTCGCTTTCCGCATGTGCAAATTAGGAAAATCACGCCAACCTTCAGAGTGGTGCAAGGTAGAATGAGATCACCTCAGGGCTGCCTCCCAGCAGGCGCTCAGCGACGGCGGCTTCCCTCACCCCGGCGGGACCCCGCGGGCGCGGCGCACGCCTGCCACCTGGCGGCCGCGCTTACCGCGTCTGCCGCCACGCCCGCGGCCGCGCGTGCGCAGACCTGCCCCTTCCCCTCCCCGCCCCCTGCCCGGGGACCCCCTCGGCCGCCCCCTTCCCCTTCCCAGCCCAGGGTCACCCTGGGCCCCTGGGGTCTGCACCGCAGATCGTCTCCCTGGAAGGCGTGAGCAGTTTGCACTCCCTGGGTCTCGAACATTTGAGGACCTGCTAGGCAGACTCGGGATGGTGAGATTGGCCTTTACGGGGGCGCGGCGTGAGGGTGTGAGGAGCCTGCGTTCCATTCAAACCTAAATGTAGGCCGCGAAGGCTGCGCTCCGAAATCCTAGTAGATTATCTCCGGAGAGTGACATCACAGCGAGACGCTTCATTCTCTTTGTATACCTGCTCTTTCTCGATTTTCCATATTGGGTATGTTTTCCTTGGTAATAGAGAAAAAAACTACAAACAGGGTCTCGCGCTGTCGCCCTGCGTACAGTGCACTGGCTTCGTCACAACTGATAGCAGCCTCAAACTCCTGTGCTCAAGCGATCCTCCTGCCTCAGCCTCCAAGTAGCTGAGACTACAGGCGCTGCCACCAACCACACCCGGCTAATTTTTTCTATTTTTTGTAGAAACAGGATCTTGCTATTGCTCAGGCTGGCCTCAGACTCCTGGTTTAAAACTCTTGGCCTCAAGCGATCCTCCCGCCCCAGCCTCCCAGAGTGCTAGGATTACAGGCGTGAGCCACCGCACCTGGCCTACAAAAGTTATTTAAAAAAAAAAAAAAAATCACATGGAGAGGGAAAAAGGGGCCTAATTGGCCTGTCCATCAAGAGAATTCTGGAAGTTTCTGGCTTTCTAGTATCTCATTTGCATGAAGACTCCTAGAGTTCCCTGAGAGAAATGGAGATATGAAGACTGGGACCTGAGGCATTGGGGTTGATGGTCCATTTTTCACATATGCTGGCATTATCTTTCTTTGAGAAGAAAGGTAGGAGGCCACGCAGTGGCTCAGACCTGTAATCCCAGCACTTTGGTAGGCTGAGGTGGGAGGATCGCTTGAGGCCAGGAGTTTGAGACCAGCCTGGGCAACATATTGAGACCCCGTCTCTACAAAAAAAAAAAAGTTAGCCAGGCATGATGATGGCACCCGTAGTCTGGACTACACACCTATAGTCCTAGCTACTTGGGAGGCTGAGGCAAGAGGATCACTTGAGCCCAAGAGTTTGAGACTACAGTGAGCTATGATCACACCACTGTACTCTAGCCTAGGCAGCAGAGAGTGACCCTGTCTCAAAAAAGTAAATTAAAAAGAAAGGAAAAAATGTCCCTAACCTCAGGATAGGGTGAAGTAGAGACTCCAAATAGACCAGAAACTCTTGAGAGTTGAGGTGCTGGCCCATCGATATTGTCCAGTTCAAGCTCCAATTGGGCCCAGAGGGGACTAGATCCAAGATATATTTGAGGACAAGGAATTTATTTCAGAAAAGGGCCAGCATTTGCTAAGGACCTACTTGGTGCCGTGTGCTGGAAATAGGGTAATGAGGAGGCTGCCCTTGCCCTTAAGGA
>CAUYRT010040678.1:0-42054 GCA_963574885.1 Lepilemur ruficaudatus | reverse complement strand
TTTTTTTTTTTTTTTCCTGTTTGGTGTTTCCAGTACTTACAGAATATATAGATTGAAGTCTTTTATTAGTATTAAAAAATTCTTAATGATAAATCCTTCCAGTATTTCTTCTGCCCCATTCTCTCTCTCCCCACCTTTTAGCACTTCAATTATACTTTATGTTGCACCTTTCTGCCATATCCTGTGTATTCCTTTTACTTTTTTCTATGTTTCTTCTTTTTCTGTGTTTCTCAGTTTTTTTCCCTAGGAAACTGAGTTTGGATAGTTTCTTACTTAACCAATTTGAAAATTCAATTTCCTGTACCAAGTTTTTGCGTGTTGGAAAAAGACAAGTAAGTTCCTACCGGGAACTATTCCCTTTAAATATGGTTCCTCTAGGAGCCAAGCTTCTTCTGACTTTCTGAACCTAGTCGTGTTCCAGGGAGCTTCCAGAGCTCTTCCAGTCTTTCACTGGCTATTGTCACCAGAATTCCTAGCCCCTGTCTTGTAAAGTATCTCTCTTTCTTTTAGAGACTTTATTAAATCTGTCACTTTTGTGTCACTGAGCTATTTATATATCTTCTTTCTACGCCTTTACGTGAGCTTACATCTGTGCAAATGCCACGCAAGGTCCAAGCACACTTTTGCTTCTGATTCTGGAGATCTATGCTTCAGTGCCTCATTGTCTTTCCCTATTCTACTCTCTCACTCCCATTGCTACTTCTTGATGACTCCAAATTTCTCTGTTGTCTTTTGTTAGCGGTTAGTATTTAGGATTTCCTCTTAGCAAGTACTAGGCTCCAATTTGAGTGTCTTTTATTCCCTTTTTTTTTTCTAAGAAAGGAGATTTTGTTTGTGCATGCATGTGTGACTGCTACTATTAACTGCATTCTACATGCTAATAAGAAACATATCACTATTTTGCATGGAAAACTTTAAAGCAAAGCTGCTCCTTTATTCATGTCACTGACAACTTTTTAAAGCTCTGTTTAAGTTTAGGTCAAGAATTTGTGTGGAAAGTTGGGGAGAATAATATGAATCATCTGAAAGTTTTAATTAGTTTGTAATCCATGAGGATAATTTCTTACTGCGTCTACTGAGTCCTTCTTCCCCAGGTGCCATATTTCCCCTCAGGTTTTGGTGTGCCATTTTTGTGTAAGCAGGAGTTTTTATTGTTCTCACAATTCTGAGTAGAAATCTATTTTTCTAGACTCAACTGACTTGGGTCAGTGGCTACAGAGCTGCTTCCTACTAACCTTCTTTTCTCCTCTTCACAAAATGTACAGCCCATATTTCTAGTTAATACAAATAGGTATCAAAAAACCAAGAAGCTCGTATTGTAGTCATTCTTCCTTCCTAGCTATACCATATAGAATGACAATTCTGTGAGACGCTTCAGGTCTCTTCTGTAGCATGTCTGTACACCTAGAACTTACATTTTCTCTAAGGTTTTGCCGTTTGAATGCTTTAGGACTATGCCAGTTTCTCTTAGACAATTCTACACTCTGCATGAGATCTGTAAATGTATTTATATGTCTAGTTCTGATATTTTCCAACAGTTGGTTTCAAAATATCTTCTATTCAACAGTTATTCATTTATTAACTCTCTCTTTTCTCTCATTCTTGTGCTCTCTCTCACTAATAGACCTCAATGAGCACAGTGGTGTAAAAACATGATTATTAGCTATTAGCTATTTTAAACTTTGAATCCATTTAATCTTTACTAAATGCATATACATTAATTATGGATATTAAAATTACTTCAAAAAGATTCTTGTCACATTTTCAGACTCGTCATGGTTTTTAAATACTTTGATAATCTAAATATGTATGTTGCTTAACATTTTGAACTATTTAATAAAAAGAAAAGGAAATATGTGAAAACAGTGTTTTATTTCATATATATTTTTTACTTGCTGGTATATTTCTTGAAAGCGTAATAAATTTACTTATTATCTAATGATGGGTTTTAAATGTTTACCATTTTGTAGAGAAAATAAAAAGACTAAAAGGACCAGGATAGCAGGAAAAAATAAAAGGAAAGAAAAGAAAATAGAAAGGGAAGCCACAAAGAGCAGATGCAATAGACAATAGAGACATTGAACTGCGAAGGCATGTCAAAAGTTTATCACAACATTCATCATGTTCTCCCTCTCTGTGGCAGTCATGCAGACTTTTTTCATTCTTTTGAATGTGTCATAATTTTTTCCAGATGGCCTTTGTCTACATTGTTTTTTCTACCCAAAGCATTTTCATCATTCTGTTAATATTATTCTTCCAAACTTAATTTAATATCACATCTTTAAGAATACCTCTTCTGAAGGTTCTCCTGTTTTATGTGTGAACCTATCCTTAGACCAATATTTTATGGCAATTAATCATGATTCTGTTTTTTTATTTGTGTAATTGCTTGTCTAGCCATCACACTAGACTCTAAAATCCATGAATAAATGAGCTATGTTTTATTTTGCACAGCATTATATTCTCAATTCCTTACTTAGCATATTGTACATATCAATAAAAGGATTGAATTATTAAGAAGAAATGGACATCCCTAGGCTGATGCCAGTGTCTATATATGGCATAATCTCAAGGAATTTTCAAGGCTTCTATTGAAATCCTGGGTATAAAGATAAACAAATGTTTAAATTGAAAATATTTTTCTCACCGTTGTGGTAGGCATCGGGGAATGGCTTAGAAGAAATTACTCCAAATAACTCCTATCACTGTATAAGCTTCCTCTAATAAATGTCTGCACTTCGATACCCTGAGAATGCTGGGGAAAGGGGAGGATATAACGATTAGAATTACAGAATGGTCTAGTTACTGGAAAACTTATGGCACAGCGGGTAAGTGTGGAGGAGAACTTGAGGGCCTCAGTAATAGGCTTATCTTTGATTTTTTTGGGCTGAAAGCATTTTAGGTTACTCTTAAATATTTTCTTAGCCCTGAGAGAAAAAGTAACTGTTTGCAAGAGTGGGTTAGGGGTTGAGAACACCTGGAAGGAAACTCATTCTACCAGGAGTGGATATTATTTGTGATAGAGTAGTATAAACCATAAGGTCAGAGGAAAACTTTGTGGAAATAATTGGGTTTAAGAGATCGTTGCAAGGTATCCGAGGCACACTATGTCTTCTTATAATCTGGGGTTCATTTTAGGGAATGTTCCACTTTGGGTTTTTTCTCTTTATGGAAAATAAAACTTTTGCAACAAGAAAAAGAAATAGTGAGGGTTGCTTCACCTCACCATATATCTTAGTCTGTTTGGGTAGCTATAACAACATACCACAGACTAGGTAGCTTATAAAAAGCAGACATTTATTTCCCATGGTTCTAGAGGCTTGGGCATCGAAAATCAAGACACCAGCAGATTCAGTGTCCGGTGAGGGCCACTTCCTGATAAATAGCCTTCTTCTAACTCTAGGCTCAGATGGCAAAAGGGGTCAGGGATCTTTCTTGGGTCTCTTTTGTTAGGACACTAATCCCATTCATTTGGGCTCTGTACCTGTGATGTAATCACCTCACAAAGGTGATCTAATACCATCACTTGGGGATAAGGATTTAAACATATGAATTTAGGGAGGACATAAACATCACATGTATCATAGCACCAGATTTAGGTGAATACTATTTGAGATGTGAAGCAAAATTTTACAGATAAGAGACAGAGCTATTTCTCCAGCAGGCAATGTTTTGATATCTGGAATAGGACTGAAATCTGAAAATTTGAAAACATGCTCAACCTGCTTTTCTTAGTGAAGAAGAAAAGAAGAGCTAATTCACCCAAGTGATCAATTGGGTGTTTTGACTTCTATTTATATTATTAACAGTTAATGAGCATGTTGATTATGACACTAGGTAATAAAAACTCATTTAAAAGGGGGATTGTTTAGTAATAGAAAGTGTACAGCCTTTGAATTCAAAAGACATGATTGAGTCAAGATTTTATCATTTACTAGTTTAATGGCCTTCAGAAGATCATTTAGCCACTGAAATCATCATTCATCACCTATAAAATAGAATTATAAATACTTACCTACTAATAGAGCTATTTTTATAAACAAAGGTACTCTATAAATATTAGAAATTATAAGCTCTAAAATTACATTATAAATATATTGCAGTAAAATGTTAGTTAATGCTTTAATAAAGTACTCCATTAACTTGATAATAAAATGGACAAATTAGCAACAATTTTTTGCTTTATACATTAACTAGTTACATATATATATGCTATAGGTAAGGATTTTTAAAATGTGGGCTTTATAATGTTAATATGCAATGATAACTCTATCATATTTCTGCTGCTTTCTGCATTTGCATATTATGAACTTTGATATCAGGTTATTACCTGTTATTAAAGAATTACAATTTTAAAAGTCATGAAGCCAAATTTACAATTAGGGATTTTGTGACATCTTTTATTTTCTTTCTTTCTTTCTGTCTGTCTTTCTGTCTTCTCTCTCTCGCTCTCTTTCATAATCTACTCACTGGCCATTGGTATAAAAGTGTTACAGATTTTTCAGTACAGAAAAAGAGTGAATTTTGTCACTTTCAAACCCTGGTATTAATAACATATTGATAGTTCTGTAAATAGGAACATGAATACTTAAGAGTATAATACTTAAGAAGTATAAAAAAGGACAAGCAGATTAATTCTATCATTTATTTCAGAGCAGTAGCATTTGTGAATGTCACCACTGCCTATTTATAAATGTATTTTTTGCTAGCTCTATCTGTTTCTTTGTCTGTCACTTATATACAGGGATTAAAAACTAAACAGTGTAGCATAATATGTGTAATAAATGTTTAATTTTCCTATATTCTATAATTATCATTTCTCATCTTCAAATATATTCTTGCCTACATATCCCAATGAATAAGTATTTTTTTAATAGACAAATGTAGAGAAGATCTTATTTAGGCTTTAGCTAAATAATCTGAATATACTACAGATTTTTAAAATGTTTATTAAAAGAAAATGTCCAACTTAAAGAGGTAAAGTTACAACATATTTTGGAAAATTTGGAAGAAAACAAGTAAACAATTTCTCTAAACTAATTTGGCATGCATTTTTTAAAAATTTCAAAATCATATTTGAATGATTAGGATATTAAAATTATGAAATGGGATTTCTGTTACCAGATATGATTTTTGTTACGCAAAATCAGGCAGAGCATCTACTGTGATTATTCACTTCAGAAAATAGTATCTGATGTGTAATTTGTATAACACTATGACATAAAAGCACTGGACTAGAAATCAGAAAACCTATGGTCTAGTCTTCTTTCAGGAACTTTTTAGCTTAACTAAACTTGAACACTGGCATCAATTACCTTTCCGAGTCTCACCTATTCTACATATAAAATATAAAAAAGAAGAACGAAGTTACAGAGATATCTAAAAATTAAATTGTGTGGGTATGTAAGAATTTTTAAAAGCATATGGCAATCCAATAATTTTTTTTTTTACCCAATTGTCCTTTTCTTCACTTATGTTACTAATCTAGCCAGCAATGTGTTCTCCATTTCTCTAAGTGCAAAATAGAAACATTACCTGTGATACTGGCTTAAAGGACTATGAGTCCCACTGAGTATCTCTTTTAATATGCACTAACCAGTAGCATTTAATGATCAAGTTTCAACTTTACTTTAAGTACCAGGGGACCTGATGTGTGTACTCTACCATTATTCCTTCCTGATACCAAATATAAGGGTTATGAGGGCAGAATACATATCTATCTTGATCATCACTGTTTGTACCTAGCCCAGTGTCTGGTAGATTCTTAAAAATGTTTACTAATTGTATAATGAATGGTTTAAACCCAAATTAATTGATTGAAATAGAAAGCATTATATTGTAGGGGGCTGGGAATAAAAATTTCCTTGGGAGTATGAGAATTGAGGTTACAATCCTGGCTGGCTTTGTTTCTATCCATATAACTTAGGGTATTTCACTTAAACTTTGGATTTCTGCCCCTTCATCTGTAAAATAAAGAGCTTAACTGACAAATTCTAAAATTGTGATTATGTAGTTTTCTGCTTTATATGTTTAAATCCTTTGGTAATGTTTAAATCATTTAGAAGTGGCAGTAAAATGATTCAGACAAATGCCTTTTAAATTTTCTGCTTTACTCCCAAACTATCAAAAGTATTAACTCCACCTACTTTTGTAAAAATCAAGAATTTTTAAAGCTACGTTAGTAGCTTTCCAGAAGCACACCATTGTTTCCTGAGAGTGCTCAATTTATATCTATTATTTGTCTAAAACTGCAATTTTCCTGACTTTAAGCTCCTCCTCTCCACACAGCCCCCTCCACCTCCACTGTATGATACTTATTATTTTCTAGCTGGCATGTACTCAGTATATATTCATGAAGGTAGTGCCTCTTGAGACATAGGATAGTGTGAGGCTTCAATTGCTTTCAGAATACCTGTGGACTCTTTCTTGCCCCTAAGTGAAAGTATGGCTTCCCTAACACTGAGTTCCTCATTTCCTTAAATGAGAGCAATAAACTTGTCTATTCTCCTTAACTTCCATCCTCCTGCTGGGATGGAAACTTAAATTATTAAAAACCTAACATCAGTAATTACTGACTTTTCCCAAATCTGGTTGAACTGTATTATGCTTGGACAGCATTATCAGGAGCTTCACATCCATTAGGGAACTAGGGCCAGAAAAAGTCCCATCAGTCCTATCATATGTTGCTCCTAACTCTTCTTCAATATTTCTGAATCTTTAAATATGTTGAGAAGAAATTGTCATGCACTTGGTCTGCCCATCAACCCCACCCATTACCCATATAAAACTGCAGTCCGTGTGGAATATTAGGGACAGAATGCTACAGCCGCATTTGTGAGCAAAAAGGCAGTTTCTGAGCTTGTTTTTTCCACTTGAACAATAATCACATCTTTTCCTTCTGGACAAGTTAGGATAATCCCCCAAATAATTTACTTCCTGGCTAACATCTTCCTTTCTTCATATGACTCAATTATAGATGGGAATAGAATTTATGGTTCCTAACTCATTTCTTTATTTGTCTTTATATGAACACAATGTGCTTATGGCTTTTGAGCATTTGTTCTATTTTGTTTCATTTTGTTTTTTAATAGTTATTAAGAGCAGGATATTTCAGAAGTCAGAGAGAGTAAATCTCTAGATACAACATTTCTCTTTAAATGTTAAAATAAATTTCCCTTAAATGTTAAAATAAACTTCTCTTAAATGTTAAATAAATAAAGAAAATAAATTTCAAATATCTAATATAATTTCCTCCCTAGGATTATGGCCTTATTTCTTCCTGCATCACACTTTTTTTTTTTTCTGAAATAAGATCCTAAATGTAAAATAATGTAAAATAGCAAAGACTTCTTCTTTCATCTTACAAAGAAAGAGATACAGGAAATAATTAAGCTTATTTGATATGTTATTATTGAGGAGTTGCATGAGAAGAAGTGCCATCTAGAAGAGATAGTTATCATCCTCTAGGTTAAGTTTCTATTGGTAAATGTTACTGATATAAAAATTTCAGAAATTATGTGTTGTAGACATAGAGGCTGATGATTTGTCAATGCCCTAGTTATCCATATGTTTCTATTTATAGGACTCCTGTTATCTATATTATGTGATATCAGACATCAACAGTATAACATTATCAATCATTATTTTAGTATTTTTTAAAATGTTAACTTGGATGTTATTAATACTTCACTTCTATAATTTGAATTTTGCATTTTCTAGGCCAGTGTTTCATAATTGGGTATCCATAGCACTTAACCTATTGAGATTTATTAATATATAGATATTTAGGACTTAATCCAGACTTATTGAATCTTGTTAACTGATATTCTTGATGTATTCTTGGTATATTCTAACTATATGCTTGGTGTATTAATAGCTTATTATGTCTCAGAATTATTGTATATCTGAATAATTTTTTCTCTGTAGTGATTATGTTCATCTATTTTTATAAATTAAATGTAGTATACACTCATCTTCAAAAATAGGTTATCATTATGCTTATGAATATACAAACAAGACAGATATTTTTGTCCAAAATTGCATTGGATTGATTTTATTATCTTGTTTTGCATACCATAGAAACAACCAGATTGATTTTTTCAATTTTACTATTCTTCATATGAACTTTCTTCATATCTTTCACTTTTGAAAATGATCAGTTATAAGTTAACTAAAGCCATCTTAACTCTTTTGTAATCTACCAATAGCTTTTTGTTTTGCTCTGGTACTTCCCTTAAGCACTTACCATCAGCTACAGACTATGGCACTTTGTCATAAACAAAGAAGGACGGTCTCAGAGCTCAATGGAAAAGAACTATGCCATGTATTTTTGGGTATCAGCTTTTGAAGGCATCACTTAACAAGTTTGAGAATCTACCAGTAAAATAAGTCACAAATTCCAGAATTCTAGCCAAGAAGCTGATGGGTTCCTGAGACTGTTAAATTTAAGATAGAGATGAACAAGAATTATTAATACATAGGAATACATGAGCTGATGAAGGATGACTTGGATTTTTATTTGGACCATTGCTGATTTTTCAATGTTCTATTTTTCACACATATGAGTAACCTCTTTCTCTTTTCTCTTAAGATATCTATAACTCATAACAATTTAATAGACATGCTTTTGTAAGCAGAAATGGAACATTTGTATGTATCTTATTTTTCCGGCCTGTCTCCTCCAAAATTTGAAAACTTTTATTTTCTTATTTTCATGGCCTTATAATTATTTGTACAGGTTCAATAAGAATCTATACTCTTTGTTACCAAAGCATAACTGGAAACTTTGGTTATGCCTAAATTTAACTTTATGGAGCAAAGCTTGTAAAGCCCTCTTGGAAAAACTAGCCTGTTACCTGATTTATAGGGTTCAGAACTGTGGTAGGCAAAATAATGCCCTCTACCCCAAAAATGTTCACATCCTGATCCCTAGAACTTGGGAATATGTATGTTATCTTTCCTGGCAAAAAGACACTTTGTCGATACGATTAAGGTATAAGATCTTGAGATGGGGAAATTATCCTGGATTATCTAAGTAGGCCCAATCTAATCACACAAAATCTCAAAAGTGGAAAACCTTTCCAAGGTGTGGTCAGAGACAGAAGAGACAGAAAAAAGTATTTAAAGTATGAAGAATATTGGGCCTGCCATTGCTGGCTTTGAAGATGGAGGGTCCTCATCCATCTAGGTGAGAAAAGTCAGTTAATGGAGCAGATGTCTAGAGTAGTGGTTCTCAAATATTAGCATTTTGAGAGACAACTGGAGGGAGGGCTTGTTAAAATATATATCAGAGTTTCCAATTCAGTAGATTTAACTGGGGCCAGAAAATTTGCATTTCTAACAAGTTCCCAGGTAATGCTGATACTATTTTCTAGTACCTTACTATAAGAATTATTACTATGAAGAATGGTACTTATATTGGCATCAGAAATATGACTGAGATTATATTCAGATAATCTTCACAGTATCAATTAAGGCATTATTGGCTCCAACATGGCACATTTGTTTGTAGCACTCTTTAGAGATATGAAAGAATTGTCAGTGGCTACAGGCTATCCTGGGTAACATAAAATAGCACAACCATATGTTTCCAAAATGATTAAGATACATATGTTTCTTATATTTAACTTTAGTATTATTTTTACATAATTGAATATTTGATGTTTCATAGTACTTTATTTTTCTTTGTATTTGTGTCATGAAAATAAACACTATTAATTTTTTAATTGATTTTTTTACATTGAGAACAAAATGAAGACATGTAGTACTTATTATATGGCGACAATGATAGATAGGATTTTATTTCACTATACTCAGAAAATTTGTCTTAAAGATGTTAGACCATCTGTGTAAATCTATAAACTTAAGTGAACATCAGCAGTGCAATTAGGATTATAAATTTTTAAATTTTGTTCCACAAATGGAGGTTTACTAACTCTGAAAAGTAGATAATAGTTCTATGAAGTATAATTATGTATATTTTTAAATTTATAATGGATCCAGCAGTTTATTCCAGAAAGATAATGAATCTGATTTATATAAAAATCCTGTAACTTTCATTTTGGGTTCATTTTGAAACCATTTATAATTTATATTATAATAAAGTCTTTATACTTATTTCAACCTAACATCTTATGAGAAAAGATCAAGGGACATGAAATGTTTATTTCCTAACAGTTGCTTACTTTGGTTTTGAGGGAGCAGATTAACAATTTAATTTTTAAATTCTTTGAATATTAATTGTTGAGCTAAAATATTTATATTTTTACAGAATGATGTTCATTTCTAAAGTTTTAAATTTTACTTCATGATATATAAAATTGTTGATTGCACCCACATAAAAGGAATCATCACTGTAGCAGCATTTATTAGGAAAACTTCCCTACTAAAAGAAAGTAAGATTTTTTTAAATAAAAAATGTAATTTTAGCCAAATATCCATATTTTTTTACAAAGTTGTAATAAACAATGGAGAATATACACTGTTCCAAAATTCTTAAATGCAATATTAAATTTTCATTAATTCAAAAATATTTATTGAGTAGCTACCATATGCCACAACCTGTGCTAGCAACTAGGTCCACAATGGTGAAGACATATAATCCTTGTTCTCATGAAATTTATAATTTGTGTAGGGGAAAAATACAGAAATGATAAATGTACAAATAAATAATAAGAACTTGTTGTTTCAGGTTTGACATGTGAAAAGTTTGGAAGTTGTCTCTCCTATCCTTATAACAAGAAACAAGCTAAACAAACTGAACATCAATGACTTTTCTTAGACCAGTGAGAGAACTGAGACTCATGGCAAAATGCCACTGCCAAATCTGGAGAGTCAGGCAAACCTAGTGAGACACAGCTGAGATCTGCTTACCTGGAGCCATAAACTGGCAGGAAATTTAATAATTAGCTGGAGGGTGAGTGTGGAGTATTGCAAGAATAATAAACTCCTCAGGGCCATACTCTTCAGGGTGACCCATACTTTTGTGTGGGTTCTCCTACTTCACTAGATTTTCACAGTGAAGAATTAGGAAAGAGCCCACGGTGCTCTCACAGAGGTAGCGGAAGATGGAAGATTAACCATTTAGGAATGTGCCTGGAGCATTCTCCTTAACTAAAACCTACTCTCCAGGAAAATGACCGTACCGGATTGTTATCCCACTGGGCATTTCTCCCACTAAACCCTCTATAGCCTTCCCTTTTCAGAAAAAAGTGGGGGGAGGTAAGACACACTGTGAGGGTCACAAACCAGAGCCAGCCCACTTAAAACCTGAAATTTATTCATAAATTATAGAGCACAACATTTCTTCCATACCCTACCACCAATAGGGCTCCAGCATAACAACATTGGATTACAGCTGAAGAACTGAAAGACAGTCTCACTCTGAGGAGAAGCACGTAGGGAAGCCGAAAGCCAATGCAAAATGCAAAATCATGGACACTAGAGGAAGTTAAAACAACCACCACAGCGAACATTAAATAATGCCAAACACCTAGCCAGATTAACATGAAATCTCACATAAAGACTTGGTTACTTAGGTTCTTAGTGATGAAATGTATGACTGGCTTTAAGAAAAAAAATTACAAGTCGTGTTAAAGGCAAGAAAACATAATCTGAAGACACAAAGCAAATATAAGAACTGTATTCAGATATGACACAGATGTTGGAATTATCAGACAGGGACTTTAAAACAACTATGACTAATATATTAAAGACTCAAATGGGAAAAATAGAAAACACTGAAGAACAATGGTCAATGTAAGTGGAGATGTGAAAACTGTAAAAAAGAATCAAAAGGAAATGCTAGAAATCAAAAACAGTGTAGGAGCAATGAAGAATGTCTTCAATGGGTTCATTATTATACTGAACATGGACGAGGAAAGAATTAGTGAGCTTGGTAACAGGTCAATAGAAACTTCCCAAATTGAAATATAAAGAGAAAAACAAATTAAAACAAACAAACAAAAACCAGAACATCCAAGACTTGTAGGATAATAACAAAAAGTATAACATACATGTTATGAGAGTAGTGGAAGGTGAAGGAGGTAACAGAGTAGAAGAAATACTTGAAGGAATAATCATTGAGAATTTTCTAAAATTTATGACAGCCATCAAACTACAGACCCACAGTAAATTAAGCAGGATAATACTCAAAATTGTAGACCTCAGTATAGCATATTCAACATTTAGAAAACCAAAGACAAAATTTTAATGAAGCCAGAGGACAAAACAAACCACTTAGTTATACAGATGAAGAAGGGTAAGCATTATAGCAGACATCTCAACAGAAACATGCAAACAAGAAGAAAGTGGACAGAAATATTTAGAGTATTGAAAGAAGAAAAACCAACCAGCTAGGATTCTATAGCCAGTGAAATTATTCTTCAAAAATGACTGTGAAATAAAGACTTTCTTAAATAAACAAAAACTGAGGGAATCCATCGTCAGTAGCACCTGACGCACAAGGTGTGTTAAAATTTTTCAGAGAGATGAAAAATTCTATAGGTGCTTTTATGAAAAAGTGGAGAGTGCTTTGAGAGGGAATAGCAAAAATGGGGGTGAGGTCATAATTTTGATGGTGTAGCCAGGAAATCATCCTGAAAGAATTCTAATTAAGCTGAGATATAAAGAATTTTTAAAATGGCTACTGTTAATGCAGAGGAGGAATTTTAGGTGGAAGGAACAGCATCTACTGTGTCCCTGGGGAAAAGAGCATACATTTAGTTTATATTTTGAGAAGTTTTAAGCAAGAGAGTGAAATGACTCAAGATTACCAAATTTATATTGCTATTGTTGTTACTTATAAAATGTTTACATAAAGAAGAAAACTAAATTTTTAAAAAAAGTGCAAATATAAATTTTAAGCTATTCAAACATTCTAAAAATTTATATAATTTTATAAAGAAGGATTTGCACTTGAGCTTAAGTGTAGAAAACTGTAAGAGAACACCATTGCCATCCTAACAAGGAGAAAAAGCCAGATATAAAAATCATATTGTTATATAAACCCATCAGAGATCTGATGTTGTAAGGTAACTAGGTAATTTGAGTTTTAAAGAATGGCAAGGAGAGACAGGGCATATGAATTGTTTCAACTTTGTTAGAAAATGTGAGAAAGAGCCTACTGCCATAAAAACAGATGAGAAAAAGAATCAGATATGCTTTTAACAAATTCCTAAATGCTTTGTGTGGCTTAGTATATCAGTCTAGGATGAAGAGGATTCCAGATAAAGGGAAAAGGTTCACAATCACTTGCAAACTCTTTTCTGGAGAGTCACTGAGGGCTCCTGAGAGAGAATAGGAAGCCCTGCTGAGTGGTTGGTGCAGGAATACAGGAGCTGCTTAGGGGCAGGTACAAAATACTGCATGCCTTCCCACATCCCTGATGGTTTGTATATTTTAACTAATTTGTCCATTTCATTTACATTATAAAATTTATTGGCATAATTTTTTCATAAGTTGATTATCCTTTCATTTCTGTAAGTACAGCATCTGTAGTGAGAGCCTACTATTCCTTATATTGATACTTTGTAATTTGTGTCTATTCCCTTTTTTCCTTGATCATTATGACTAGAAATTTATCTATTTTAATAATGTTTTACAGTTATAATTTTAAAATTTTTAAAATTATGCTTTAATAAGAATTATGATTCTACATGAGATAACCTGGGGAGTAAGTGTTGACCTAGATGAGATAAGATCTGAATAAGCAATTCAACAGTTAGAAGTCAGATTGATGAAGGGGTGTTAGGAAAAAACACTAGACAGCAGTGATTGTGTGTGATGGGGAGGAATACTAAAGGAACGATGTCATGAGGGAAAGAATGTTCAAGAAGGAGGAAGTCGTCAGCTAGGTCCAAACCTGCTGATGGTTTGAGGAAAAGAAATTGATCATTGGGATTGTCTACATGGAGATAATACCATACTCAATGGATTGGACACCAAGGACATCATTTCTCACTACTTCCCCTCTTTATACAACGAAATCATTTCAGTTATAACCATGAAAAAAATCAAATACTGATAATAGCCTGAAAAGAAGCACTGACAGTGAAATTTTCTTTGTTGAACTTTGTATCAGACCAGTGAAAGAGATTTTTATGTTATGATAATTATGCACAAAACACACCTGTAAATCAGGACTATCCTGGACAAATTGAGGTTGTAGTATAACCTTAAACACGGGGTACATTGGAGTGTTTGGCCTTAAACAGGACCTAGAACAGGTTAACCATAGTAACAAGAGAAAAGCAGAGAACAGATTTGGGTAGATTAGTAAACAAGATAGTGAGGGGTGTGTGTGTGTGTGTGTGTGTGTGTGTGTTTTAATCAATGAAATAGGTATCAATGTCATCAGTAGAGAGTGAGGAAGAAGAGAGAAATATCAGAGGTTTTAAAAGAGAACAAAGGATAGAAAAGTAGTTGAAGCTATTTCGAGAGTGAGTGAAAGAGGAAAATGTAAATAAACTATGAAGAAATACCTTACTGAAGTTGGTGTGACCATTCAGGGTGTGTGCATGTGTGTGAATAGATAGAGAAACAGAGAGATAGACTGGAAACATATTGAGACATGGAGCAGTGAAAGATATTTGAGCGATCATCTGCTGTCTATTTGGGTTCTATAAGCATTTTAAATCAGAAACAATAACTCATTCACATTTTCATATTTTGTCTTTGCACCAAAGGGACTACCTTTTGTTGCAGAAAAGCTAAATATGAATGGTAGTAAAGCAAAAAATGAATAACAAACATTAAAAATAACATTAGAATATATATAACACAACACAAAGCATTATGTTATGCAGATGTTTCAGACTACAGAATATAGATGCTTGGTGCTAGTGGAAATGACTGCATTTTAGTCAAGAAAGGTATTATACTGCAGAGGAGATCAAAGGGGATCTGTTCTGAGACATGAAAGACACATAGACTTTTATTAAGGTTATTAAATATGAAATGTCTGATTTCCTTAAGTGCTAAGTTTGACAGTTGATATATATGACATTTCACTATGACACTTCTTGTTTTATTTTTATTGTGAAGGTACATCCTTATTCTTTCAAACACATGGTTTGGTTTTTGATTATCTTTCAAAGTTTTTTTAAGAGTAATTTTTGTGAAATCATGGACAAGTGAAAAATTCACACTATTTTGAAATATGAGTTACATTGTGGAACCAATGCTGTACAGACAGCTCAAACTATCAGTGAAGTGTTTGGGAAGGATATGGCTGATAAACGCACAGTATGTGGATGGTGTGAGAAGTTCTGTTCTGGTGATTTTAATCTTAAAATGTGTCATGTGGGTGACCTGAAACCAAGGTGGATAATGATGAGCTGAAAGCTGTAGTGGAAGTGAATCCATCTCAACATACGTATGAATTAGCAGCAAGGTTTGACGTTAGTGTTCCAACAATATTGGACCATTTGAAACAAATCGGCAAGGTAAAGAAGCTGGATAGATGGGTACCACATGAACTAAAGAGGCATCAGAAGAGAAATCATCTCAAAGCTTGCCTTTCTTTACTGTCATGACATAAAGGCAAACCATTTCTACATCATATTGTTATGTGGCATGAAAAAATGGTTTCTTTTTGACAATCGCAAGCATTGGGCACAATGGTTGGGTAAAGATGAAATGCTGAAACACAGTCCAAAACTGGATATTGATCAAAAAAAGCTAATGGTGTCTGTTTGGTGGTCCAGCTCTGGCATTATCCACTACAGCTTCATGAAACCTGGTTAATCAATTACAGCAGATGTCTATTGCAACCAATTGGCTGAAATCCTGAAGATGTTTGCGATTAAGCAGCTGAGATTTGTCAATAGAGACAGACCAATACTCTTGCAAGACAACATGTTGCACAAATAACACTGCTCAAACTACAGACGTTGGACTTGGAAACTCTCTGTCATCCACCATATTCACCAGATCTTCCAGCGACTGACTACCACTTCTTTCAGACTTTGGACCACTTCTTGCAAGGAAAAATACTCAATTCTCAACAAGCTGCAGAAAACACTTTTTGCGATTTCATCGCCACTCTCTCTCCAGGCTTTTTCACTGGTGGCATAAACAAGCTACCGTTAAGATGACGAAACTGTATCAATAGTTTAGGCACATACATTGATTAATTGTACTGCTTCTTGTTTGAGATATAATAAACTAAACTTTTGATTCGAAATCAGACATTTCATACTTAATGACCATTATACTAATGAGAATCACCGGGAAATGTTATATGTATGCACTAGATGAGCAAAGGTATTAAAGTGCTACCTGACATATAGTAGGAATTCAATGATTTGAGTGAATCATAAATAAGTATTTAGCAGTAAGTAAACTTTTAATCTTGAAATGCAAATTTTCTGTAAATTATTATATAAAATATAGCTGAAGACCTATTTGGGCAAGAGTGTGAAAGACATTAAGTAATGAATGTACACATTTTTCCTAGAAGCAGTGGGGAACTGATGACTCTTGAACAGAGAAATCGTTTAAGAGTGCTTTGAAAGAATAACCAAGCAACACTATGCTGGGAGAATTTGAAGGAGAGAATTTGGTGGTAGGGTCTACACTTAGGGGATTATTACAGTATTCCATAAATGAATTTAAATTATCTTTGTCTTAAGAGAAAAGACAACAGAAAATAAGCAGACATTTATCAAACATTTACTATATATAATACATTATGTTGTGTGTTTTGGAAAAATTTGGTCATTAAACACTCTTTACCAGTTCATGTTTGAATATAATATAGATAATTGGATGTAAACTATTACCTAGTTAGAACTTGATATCATTTTTAGGTTATTTCCAAATAAGCTAAAATACATATTCAAAACATCTAATTTTTCTGCATATAAAAATGATAAATGTAATTTTAATTTATTAGCTTTTTACCAGTAAATAGATATGGAAAAATAGTGAACATCTTTGCCAGGGTAAAAAGGATTATAAAATGTTTAATTAAATCTAAGCATTACAATGAATAATTTTGGGACTAACTGGGGATGTAGTGGTTAATGTGATTTAATTTATTGGCATTAACATCCTAATTAAAGAGTATAGTATTTTGTAACATATTAAATGAAATTGGTGTGGTCCATATGGTACATGGTTTATGTAAAAATTTGCATAATATTAATATAGCTATTGGGATTGAAAAAGCCTATACGCTTTTAATAATGATGTTGAAAGCAACAGGTTTGTTAGCCAAAAAGCTATTGCAAACGTTTAACAAATTTTGTATTTAAAGTCAAGTAGCAACGAATAGATACTTTAAAACAGTTTTACAAACATATTAGTGAGCTTGATTGGTATTATCATAAATGAAAGCTCACATAAAATTTTTGAATTTATATTTTATGCTTAATTTTCTGAAATAGGGACAAGATAACATACGTACAGCAAATTGTGCTTTAAAACATACAATGCAGAAAAAAGACCAGTAACTTGCAGTTATTCTAAAATATCTCTCAAATCCTAGTTGATATTTTAATCATTTTAATGCACATGTCAACTTCTTGAAAATAGTGATTTTTGTTTTATTTACTTTTTGCATTCCCAGTAATACTTTTTAGATTTTAACATACTAATTACCTAATAATTATTGGTGAATTTATATTGGTTATGGAGATTGTTTAGACCGAGTTATAAAGAGCTAAATGAATATGCATTTGCCATTATATTTTGTAGCCAAATTGAATATTTTATAGTTTGTGTGTTTTGGGACCATGTATAAAAAGTCTTTCCCACTACATAAAATCTTCTTTAGCTTTACCTGCTTGGGCTTTGTAGTTTTGCTTGTCATATCTGAGTATTTAATCTACATGGGCCTTATTTTCATATATGATGTGAGTTAGTGATAATGATTAAATTCTATGTTTCAATGATATGAGTCAAACTTCCCAAAATAGTTTATTCTATTATTTTCATATTCATTTGTAATGATAGCTCTACATACATTTATATTGATTTCTGGACTCTATTTGGTCTATTTGTCAAGGCCAGTTCCACATTATTTTAATTGTAGTGGCTTCAGATAGCTTAGTATCTCTTAGGGTGCATTTTCCTTGGTTGCGCTTATGTCTGTTAATTTTTGTTTCTTTACTCACTGTAGGCATTTATTTTCCCATGTAAATTTTAGGACTTTTCATGCAACTTTATATTTTGGTTTGCATTGAGTTCAATTTATATATTATTTGGAGAGAATGGAATCTTTACAATATTGATTTGGGTAATAATATATGGCTGCATTTACATAGGTATTCTTTTATGTTTTTTAATAAAGTTTTAAAATTATGCATAAAGTTCTCATGTATGTTTTGTTAGGTTAATCCACCTATTTTTGTTTTTGGTAATGTGTTATAATTGGTTGTTTTTTGTTTTGAAAAGTACTGTTGGTTTATAAGTTCTTAGCTCCAACCCATTTTTATCTTTCTGTTAATAGTAGTAGCAGTTTGTCTCCACTTGTATCATAGAATTTAAACTTTTTGAGGCCTTACCCATTAATAGCTTTGAATCACATTACTATATTTGCAGAAATACCACAGTAGCCCTTGGACTTCTCATTGATAAGGGTTACGCATAAAGTTTCTTGAGAGCAAAACTTCACTTCTGACCCTGTTGCTAATTTCTTTTATGAATATGCTGCAATCTTGTTCAGGGTAGAAACACTTTATATTCAAAGATGCAGAATTTGCCAGATGACAAATGTTATCAGTTTCCATAGCTTATCACTGCAGTGCAGGCATACTATGTAAAAGCAAGAAAATCAGAGAATTTTCCTTTTCCCATCCACACTTGCCTGGAGTCTGTAGCATCTCTCCCTTTGGGGAATCATTTTTTCTTACATACACATTGACTCCCCCTGGTGAGGCACTCCAAGAGTCCAGACCTCTAGGTTTTTGGGGAACAGTGACCTAGATCAGGCCAATTATGGTTTCTCTTTCTCTCTTCAATAGTTTCTGTCAAAAATTGGGTGTATAATCTAAACATTTCTGATGATATATACTTTCTAATATTGATCTTAAGAAACAAGGAGAGGGGGACACCCTCTAAACTTGCTAAACTATGAGGATGAGATATTGAATCCTCTCGTTTGTTTGAAAGGTGAAATCACATTTATAAATCTCACAGAGGAGCCCCACACAGTAGGAAGAAGAATCAAGTCAAAAGGAAAAGAGGCAGGCCGGAATTTATGTCCTCAATTCAAAATCTCCTATGACAGACATTACCTTTTCTTTTATTAGAACTAGTGAACTAGTTTGAGATGTATCAATATCATTTGCAGTCAAAAGTACTGTAATAATTATTCTGATACTTGGAAGCAGAGTATTATATCTGACAGGCTTTATAGTATGAAACCTTTTGTGTCATTAGATGGATGTGACTATTCCTCCACTAACAAGTAGAAACTTGACAATCCCTATTTGAGAGGAAAGCAGCTGGTTAAATAATCTCATTGTGTGTGCAGGGGTGGAAGCATATATCATATGTCTACAGGGTCAAAAGTTTCAAGAACTAAGTAGGAAAACATCAGACTGTATAGTTGTGTTGGCTCATTCTGTGGTCTTTAATACTGTCTTAAAAGCAATAGGGACACAATATTATTGAGAATCACAGATCTTGGAGAGTCATGCAGGCCACTGCGAGAACTTTGTCTTTTGCTTTGAATGAAATGGAGAGCCATTGAACAGTTTTGAATAGAATGAGATGATCTAAATAATGATTTTGAAGGCTCACTATGGCTTTTGAGTAGTGAATGGACAGCAGAAATGCAAGAAAAGACCAGTTAGGAATCTATTATGATGATCTAGCTAAGAAATGATGGCAATAAACGTCGGGTATAGTTATATAGTAAGAAGGGGTTGGAGTTGCAGATATGTGGGTCAGTGTAGACACACTACAGCTACAACAGATGATTAGCTAATTGCCTATTCCAGGCTGATCATTGAGAGAGACCAACAGATTAACCTAGCACACCTATTAACACTGACCTCTTTCAGTTCCCAGAGGACTCCTGCCTGCCTTTTACAGGTAGTTTAGTGGGAACAGTGGCAGGCTAAGATACTTTAGAGCCTTTGCTCCCCCAAAAACAGAACACTTAAATAGACTTCTTTAAGGTTCTACTCTACATGATTACCTCCTGCTATTCTAGCCGATAAAGGTGCAAATAGATAGTGATTAAATGCACATTAAGGATGTATTGATAAATGAGAACTAAAAGAGATGAGAGGTATGTTGTGATTTTTTATAATTATCCATTTTTACTTAAACCTAAGAAAAGGTTATATTAAATTTTTGTTCTGTATTAAATTGGTATGCTATAATTTAAACAGAATTAAAATATGTTTATAAGAATTATACACACTTTTGAGTCTGTTACAGAGACAAATTGTTAAAGGAAATTTATCTTTTACTCATGCAGAAGTATATATTATTCTTTCCTGAGAATTGTATGAACAAACTCATTAAGTGGTGAGTCTGAGAAGAATGAGTGCTAATTATGTTTATAATAAAAATTAGTGATATATAAATAAAATATGTTACTGTCACATTAATGAATATTAAGAACATTAAAAAGGGTCTATGCTATGTTTATTCTAGCAAGCCTTATTATATGTACCAACATTTTAATTTTCACCTATAATATAGTGAGAAAGACATTTCAATGATATAAATTTAGATAGATACAGAGAGTTACACAATATTGTGGTTTTTATATTTAAGAATAATTACTGCTAGATTTATGTATTTAATGAAAAAATGTTAACTGATTACAAATAATTGGCTAAGACAGTCCTCCATATTATTATCTAATCAATAATATATGTTTTCTTAGGGTAACCACCTTTGAAAGCTAAGTTATTTTGTTCTATATAGTATTGACATTTGCAAACTACCATATACAAACATTGCAAACGCTAGATTCCAATCAAAACATCAGTGGGAATTTTTCTTAGAAGTGGAAAAGCTGATTTAAAAATTGATAAAAAAATGCAAAGGATTAAGAAGACAAAACAATTTTGAAAAAGAAGAGTAAAACTGAAGGACATACGCTGCTTGATTTGAAGATTTATCATCAAGCTACAGTGAAGCAATTAGTGTACTATTACCTAAGTATAGACTTATAGATTGGTGGCACAAAATAGAGTACAGAAATGAACCTATACTTTTAAGGTCAATTTAGTATTGCAAAGGAAATTAAGTGGGGAAATTATAGTCAAAGAAAAAAGATAAGTTGGATACCCATATGAGAAAAAATTGAATATGAAATCTTAACTTACATACTTTATAATACTTAATTCAAAATTGATCATTGATCTAAATTTAAAAACTAAAACTATAAAACTTCTACAAGATAACAAAATCTAAAATCTTATAGCATTGGGTTAGGTAAAGATTTCTTAGAGGACACACAAAAATCATGAACCACAAAATCTAGAAAATGATAAATGGAACTTTGTCAAAATTAAAGTGGTGGTGGTCTTCAATAGATACTGTGAGAAAATAAAAATGTGAAGCCTAGAATGGAAGAAAATATTTTTAAACAGATCTTATAAAGGACTTATATATAAATGTATAAAGAACACTTATAACCCAATAATAACATGAACATAATCCAGAAAAAGTAGGAAAAATTTAGAGCATATGCTTCACCAAAGGAGATAAATGAATGGTTAGTAGGTATGTGGAAAGATGTTCAGATCATTAGTAATAGAGGAAAACAAGTTAAAACATAATGAGATGTCACTACACATATTTGAGAATGATTACAATTATAAAAGACTTCCCATACCAATTTTGAAAAGGATGTGGAATAACAAACTCTTATATATTGCTGGTATAAATGGCAAATCATATAGAGACTTAGGTAAATATTTTGACAGTTTCTTATAAAGGTAAGCATATATTTACACCATATAGCAATCTCACTCATAAGTATTTTCCCATTAGAAATTAAAACATATTCCCCCAAGGACCTTTATGTGAATGTTCACAGCAGCTTTTTTCATAAGAGCCAAAAGCTATAAATAAACCAATGTCAATCAACTGGTAAATGGATAAATAAATAGTGGAATATAATAAAATGGAATCACAGCAATAAAAGGAATAAATTATTGATACACATAAGAACAGGGATGAATCTCAAAAGCATCAGGCTAGGTGAAAGAAGCCATACATGCATGTATGCACATGCACACACACAAACAAAAAGATGACATAATGTAAGATTCCATGAATATGAAATCATAAAAGAGAGAAATTGATAGTGGTAGAAAGACCAATGGTTGCCAGGGTCCTGGCAGAAAGGGAAGATATTGACTGCAACCGATCAAAAGAGCACTTTTTGGGGTGATGAATGTGTTCAATACCTTGATTATGTGATGTTTATGCAACTACATATATTAATATCGATCAAATTGCATCAAATTTTACCATTGACAAATTTTATTGCCTGTAAATGAAAATTCAATAGAACTAATGACACAAAAAGTAATCTAGCTGCAGTTCTAACAGGAATGACATTGAATTTATGGGCTAGTTTAGAAAGAATTAGTATCTTTACTATGTTAATTTACTCTATTTGCAAAGATGTGTATACCCCATTTCTTTAAATCTCCTTTAACACTATTTACTAGAGTATAAACTTTTTCTCTCCATACAGATCTCTTATTTTCTTTGTTAGGTTGATCATTAGATACTGTTGTTGTGCATAGAATCTTATTTTCGATTGTATTTGCTGTTACAGGTATAGCATAATACTATTGCTAATAATTTTTAGTAAATTATCCATATAGAGTAACATATGTAATTTTTCACAAGTTTTTTAACTTTGCTGAACCTTCTCACTTTTTCTAATGTGCTATTGATTTATTTTAGTATTGTACAATTATGATTATTGTATATCATATTTATCTGAAAACATATAAAGTAATAACTGATGGAATTACACAGAGAAACATATAAATCAGTATAAATGGTTGGATATTTGAAAACACTAACCTCGAAAACTGATAGACCAAGAAGAAAAAAAGTAGTTATAGGAATAATAATAACATTCATTATATAGCATCTATACCAGATATTGTTCTAAGCAATTTGCTTGTGCTATATTGAAATCACATAAAAATATATTGCATAAGTAATATTGCTTCTATTTTTAAGAAAATTAAAATGTACTACAGAAATAACATAACTTTATATAACTTTCTCAAATCACAGTTAATAATTATTAGAACCGTGATTCAAACCCTGAGAGGTTGCATGGTCATTGCCTCCTGTTCTTCCTTCTTAATTTTAATAACAAAAGCATGAATTTTGAAATTATAATTTAGATTTCACAAAAGGAGTGCACACATTCTGGGGCACAATAAAACATTATCAAAATGCAATCATTTATTCCACCAAAGAAGCCTCAATGCACACAAAGAAATCATCAAACAGACTGTATTCTATGACTGTGAGGATTAAAATGAAAACTCAATAGCAAAAGTAAGAAAAATGTACTTAAAAATCAAAATAAATGAAATGTGTGCACATCCAAGGTACCATGTATGCATGCATACCACTCTTCAATTTTAAAATAACTTTCAAAGATATTAGTGGATATTTTATTGTTATACTCACTATTTGCTATTTCCTCTCATATGTACCTGAGAAATGAACAAATTTGAGTTAATGATCAAACATAATTATCTGACTCATCTACTGCTGCTCAGTAAATTACCCTAACACTCAGCAGCCAGACAAGCAATATTTATTATCAAACAGTATCATAGATCAAGAATTTGGAAGGAATTATGTAGATATTTTTACTCAGAGTCTCTCTTTAGACTGTGATCAAAGTGTAGACCAGGATTGCAGTCATTTTAAGGCTCAGTTTGGAGTGGATTAATTTACAAATTCATTCACTGGTTGTTAGAAAGCTTTGAAAGATCTACTTGCAGACTCAGTCACATAGACCTCCCTCTACAGGGATGCCTCAATATAGCAACTAAGTGCCCAAAACAGATTTTTATTTTAATTTCAAAATAAAGAGAGTAAAAATGTTTAGTTCCATGGATAGCTTGCATAGTGCTTAAGTCAGGGTTTTTAGTGTGCCCATCACCAGAATTTTAACCCATCACCTCTCTCTCAACCTCCCCTCTTCTTACTTTCCAATATCCTTTACCTCTCTTTGTGCCCTTGTGTGCCCATTGTTTAGCTCCCCATTATTAGAGAGTACATGTGATGTTTGTTTTTCCATTCCTGAGGTACTTCATTTAGGATAATGGTCTCTAGTTCCATCCAAGTTGCTGCAAAAGGCATTATTTCATTTCTTTTTATGGCTGAGTGGTGCTCCATTATATATTATATATACCACATTTTCTTTAGCAAGTAATCAGTTGATGGCCACTTAGGTTGTTTCCACATCTTTGCAATCGTGAATTGTGCTGCAATAAACATTCCAATGCAGGTGTCTTTTTGATAAAATGACTTCTTTTCTTTTGGGTGGATACTCAATGGTGGGATTGCTAGATCAAATGCTGAGTCTACATTTATTTCTTTGAGGATCTCCATACTGTTTTCCATAGTGGTTGTATCAATTTGCAGTCCTACCAACAGTGTATATAGTGTTCTTTCTTTGTATTCACACCAGCATCTATTGTTGACTTTTTAATAATTGTCATTCTGACAGGGGTACAGTGGTATTTCACTGTGATTTTAATTTGCATTTCCCCGATGATTAGTAATGTTAAGCATTTTTTCATACGTTTGTTGGCCATTTGTCTATCTTCTTTTGAAAAACTTCTGTTCATGTCTTTTGCCCAGTTTTTAATGGGATTGGTTGTTTTTCTTGCTGATTTGTTTGAATTCTTTGTAGATTATAGATATTAGCCCTTTATCAGATGTATAGCTTATGAATATTTTCTCCTTTTCTGTAGGTTATCTATTTACTCTGTTGATCCTTTCCTTTGCTGTGCAGAAGCTTTTTAATTTAATCAAATCCTATTTATCTATTTATTTTTGTCATTGCTGTATTTGCCTTTGGGATCTTAGTCATTAATTCTTTGCCTGGGCCAATGTCTAGGAGAGTTTTTCCTATAATTTTTTTTTCCTAGAATTTTTATGGTTTTGAGATAGGGAAAAGGCAGGCCCCACTTGATAAAGAGTCATAAGACCCAGACCAAGGTCTCTGATAAAACAGGAGGCGGTAGAAAGTCAGCCAACACCAGCTACTTTTGTTGAGAGGTTTCTATTTGAGTTATGAGGCTTTGGGTCGCCAGAGCTAGTTGTTCTGTGACCCTAATTAGTGTTATGTCTTGTGCCTATGGGGATCACTGTTGGCTGTCACTCTCCTGGGGGTACTAGGCAAGCTGCACCCTGGGTACTCTAAGGTTTTTGGCTTTTAGTATAGGAGTTAATGAATTCCTGGATGCTCTGGGTTAATCAGCACTGGTACCCTGGATTTGGATCAGGTAGTTGCATTAGCAGCCAGCCCCAAATTTGTTTTGTCCCTGCTAGTAATTAAACTACTGCATGCATTATTGACATTTTTCTCACTGTCTTTGTCCCCACTACATCTACCAGTGTAAAGTAAATATAGAGTCTGTTAAGCCCTCTGTCTCTCTAGTTTCTTTTCTGCCTTCTTTGAAACTGCAATTGCTAAGTTACTGGTGTTGAGATAAAACTCACTGTCTATGGTAGCACAAATTCAAGATTACTTGGAATAGCCACTCTAGCTACACTGTGAACATTGAAAATTCACTTGAAACTAAAGAAAAAAAAAAGGATAAAAGAGGCTTTTTAAAATCAAGCTGCCATGAAAGCTATTTTACCCAAAACTTTGGTTCATAGTTTTTGTTGCATTACCTATTGGGGCAACTAAAGTTTGGCCATGGGACCGAGTTCCAACTTTGTCAGAAACAATTTGAATCCAACCATCTTTTGCAAACTGGTGAGTTTATATTATTAAATATTATCTCAGCTGAAATTGAGAGAGAAAACTACTAGATCTTTGTGTGCATACATGTATATATATTTAAATGTATGTGTGTGTACTTATGTTACATGTCATGTTTACATGGTACCAAGTTGATGTATAAAGGCATACTCATAAATTAAGTAAATAAGTCTGAATGTTTTTCAAGTTCATGTGAATTTAGTAAATTTTTGGTAAATGAACTAAGTTATTAAACATATTGTTGGTAAAGTAAAAATAAAAATGTCTTCAGATTTTCAGCATGCATTTTTACCTGGGTTTACTAGTCATTTTTATGTTTTTAAGGTATCAGGGTTTGCCACAAAGGTTGTAAAATGACAAAGCAGCTGAAAACAAAGTGATCTGTGTTTATATAATTTTGATAAATAAGACTAATATTATTTAACAAAAATAACAGAATCTTCTGAGTTAGCAAATATACCTATGTTTACCTTTAAGGTTCTTACTATGGTGAATATATAATATTTATAGGCTGTATAAATAGTTAACAGGAAAAATAACTTAAAATAATAACTAAGAGTTAAACAAACTACTAAAGTAAATAAATTAGGTAAATATAAATAAAATAAATGCTTGTGACAGACAATTCAAGATTTCTTGCTTCTGAGATTTTCACTAAGGTTTAGATTACTAGGAGTTAAAAAATTTCTGGTCAATATATGTGACTCTCTATATAAAATGTGCCAAAAATAAGATGTATTTTTTAATAAAAGACTGTAGAAGAGACATAAAATGTATTGTTTATTAAGGAGGGAAAAATAATTTTGTCTAATTCAAAAATTATTTAAAGGTTGGTTAGAAATATAGAGTTAAAAATGAAAACAAGATAAAAAAGGAACAAATAATTAAGAGAGAAAATATAAAAAAAGTTATAGATATTAAGATGATTTTTTGTAAAGAAGGTTAAAAAGAAAAAGGAATAATTTTATATGAGAGAGGATCTTATATGATCAATTTTTGTCCTAAAATAAACTGCTGCTTATTTTAAAAAGGAGAAAATTAGAACAAAACAAAAAGTCCAAACATATCATAGATGGTCTATATAAGTTTTGATGTTTTTTTTTAAAAGAATTTTATATGTATCAAGTTGGCTACAATTAAAACGGAAAAATTTTGGTTCAAACAATGTTCTCTTAAAATATTGATTAACTATTAATAAAATTACAAAACATTTTGATTCTAATTCTTTCTTTCTTAATGTTTCCCTAGAGCATAACTGAATTCTATATTCAACCTGTCTTGATATGTCTGAGTTATTCAATGTGATCAGAAAACTTTTCATACTGTTGCTGGGTCATTTTCTCCCTTACTCAAGGTACTAGTTTTTCTGTTTCACATTCCTCTGTAATATATTATATGCTCATGATCTTAGACACTTTTCCTGTGTCTAATTAACTCAAGTAACCTTTTCATCAAGTTTGATTTCCAAGTTGTCTAAATGAGTTTCCAATACGAAAAATAAAATCACACTACAAAAGATTATTCTTTGCCTTTTTGGTAACTGGCCTAAAATATAGAGATTTTGTGTTTTATCAAGATAATTCCTATATTATCTTTGTTAGGTTGTTAATTGCTTAAAAAATGAACTTTGAAAAGTTAAGATTTTTGCATCCATAACTTTCTGTATTGCTTTTAGGGTTTTTTAATTATCACTGTTGCCTTCCCCCTTCTTCTCCCCCGGAGTCAGAGCTTCAAGCCTGTCCATCCCCCAGATGGTGCGCATTGCACTCATTATGTATGTATATACCCATTCCCTCCTCCCCCCTCCCATCTGCCTGACGCCCGATAAATGTTATTCCTATATGTCCACTTAGGTGTTGATCAGTGAAACCAATTTGCTGGTGAGTACATGTGGTGCTTGTTTATCCATTCTTGGAATGCTTCACTTAGTAGAATGGGTTTCAGCTCTATCCAGGAAAATACAAAAGGTGCTAGATCACCATTGTTCCTTATAGCTGAATAGTCTTTTTGATATAGTGAATTCCCTTCTTTTGGATATATGCTTAGCAGTTTGTTTGCTAGGTCATATGGTAGTTCTATTTCTAGCTTTTTGAGGAACCTCCATACTGTTCTCCATAGTGGTTGCACCAATTTACATTCCCACCAATGGTGCATAAGTGTTCTCCTTTCTCGACATCTTTGCCAGCATTTTTCATTGCCTATCTTTTTGATATAAGGCATGTTAACTGCAATGAGAGCAGCTTTGATTTTCATTTCTCTGATGACTAATGACATTGAGCAGTTTTTGTATACATTTGAATATCTTCATTTGAGAAATGTCTATTCAGATTCTTTGCCCATTTTTTAACTGGATTATTTGATTTTTTCTTATTGAGTCATTGGAGCTCCTTATATATTCTAGTTACTAATCCCTTGCCAGATGGATAGCTTGCAAATATTTTCTCCCATTTTGTGGGTTGTCTCTTCACTTTGTTGACTGTTTCCTTTGCTGTGCAGAAGCTTTTTAGCTTGATGCAATCCCATTTGTCCAATTTTGCTTTGGTTACCTGTGCCTTGGGGAAATTACTTAAGACATGCTTACCCAGAACAATGTCCTGAAGTAGTTCCCCAATATTTTCTTTTAGTAGTTTCAAGGTTTCAAGTCTTAGATTTAAATCTTTGAACCATTTTGATTTGATTTTTGTATATGACAATGGATAAAGGCCTAGTTTCATTTTTCTATATATGAATAACCGGTTTCCCCACTGCCATTTGTTGAAGAGACTGTTCTTTCCCCACTGAATGTTCTTGGCACCTTTGTTGAAGATAAGTTCACTACAGATATGTGGATTTGTTTCTGGGTTCTCTTCTCTGTTCCATTGGTCTGTGTGTCTGTTTTTATACCAATACAATATTGTTTTGGTTATTATAGCTCTGTAGTATAATTTGAAGTCAGGTAATGTGATTCTTCCAGTTCCATTCTTTTTGCTCAGGATGGCTATTCTGGGTCTTTTGTGGTTCCATATAAATTTTAGGATTAGTTTTTTATTCCTGTCAAGAATGTCATTGGTATTTTGATGGAGATTGCATTGAATCTGTATGTTGCATTGGGTAGTATGAATATTTTAACAATAATAATTCTTCCAATGCATGATTATGGAAAATCTTTCTGCATTTTTGTGTTCTCTTCAATTCTTTCATCATGTTTTATAGTTTTCATTATAGTGATCTTTCACTTATTTGCTTAATTTTATTCTCAGGTATTTTATTTTACTTATAGCTATATAGTGGATTACTTTCTTGGTTTCTTTTTCACATTGTTTGCTGTTGGCATATAGAAATGCTACTGATTTTTGTATGTTAATTTTGTATCCTGAAACTTTACTGAATTTTTTTACATGTTCTAATACTTTTTTGTGGCATCTTTAGGGTTCTTTAGACATAAAATTATATCATCTGTAAACAAGGATAATTTGAATTCTTCCTTTCCAATTTGGGTGCCCTTTATTTCTCTTGTCTGATTGCTCTAGCTAGAAATTCCAGTACTATGCTAAATAACAGTGATTAGAGTAAGCATTCTTATCTTGTCCCAGATCTTAGAGCAAAGGCTTTGAGTTCTTCCCAATTCAGTATGATACTCACTGTGCGTCTATCACATATGGTTTTTATCATACTGAGGTAAGTTCCTTCTATACTCAGTTTTTAGAGAATTTTTGTCATGAAGGGATGCTAAATTTTATTGAACATTTTCTTTAGCATCAGTTGAAATGATCATGTGGTTTTTTTCCTTCATTTAGTTGATCTTATATATCACATTGATCGATTTGCATATGTTTAAACCATCCTTGCATCTCTGGGATGAATCCCACTTGATCATGTTGAATAATCTTTCCAATGTGTTACAGAATTTGGTTTGCTACTATTTTGTTGAGGATTTTTGCATCTATGCTCATCAGAGATATTGCTCTGTAGTTTTCTTTTTTGTGTGTGTGTCTTTGGTTTTGGTATTAGGGTGATATAGTAATCATTGAGTAAGTTTGGGTGTACTCCCTCCTGCTTGATTTTTTGGAATAGTTTAAGTAGGGTTGGTATTATTTCTTTAAAAGCTTGAAAGAATTAGCATTGAAGCCATAGAGTCCTTGACTTTTCTTCGATAGGGAATTTTTTATTATTGTTTCTATCTTGTTACTTGTTATTGGTTTATTGAGATTTTGTATTTCTTCCCAGTTCAATCCTGGTGGTTGTATGTGTCTAGAAATTTATCCATTTCTTCTAGGTTTTCTAATTCATTGGAATATAGTGGTTTATAATAATGTCTAATGATCTATTGATCTCTGCAGATTCACTGGTAATGTCTCCTTTCTCATCTCTAATTTTATTTATTTAGGTCTCTCTTTTTTCCTTAGTCTGGCTAATAGTATGTCAATTTTCTTTATCTTTTTAAAAAACCAACTTTTTGTTTCATTGATATTTTGTATTTTTTGTTTCAATTTCATATATTTATTTTTTAATACTATAGCATAGTTTAACCTTATGTTTACTTATTTTTTATATTATCATTCTCTGTAATTTAAATTTTTTTTTTATTTAAGCATATTACAGGTGTTTAAATGTTTAGGTTATGTATATTGCCTTTGCCCCACCCACGTCAGAGCTTCAAGTGTGTCTATTCCCCAGACAGTGCTCATCGCACCCGTTAGGTGTGTATACCCATGCTCTCCTCCCCTCTCCCATTTGCCTGACGCCCGGTGAATGTTATTACTATATGTGCACTTAAGTATTGATCAGTTAATACCAATTTGATGGTGAGTACATGCGGTGCTTGCTTTTCCATTCTTGGGTTACTTCACTTAGTAGAATGGGTTTTAGTTCTATCCAGGATAATACAAGAGGTGCTACATCACCATTGGTTTTTTGTGGCTGAGTAGAACTCCGTGGTATACATATACCACATTTCATTAATCCACTCATATATTGATGGGCACTTGGGTTGTTTCCACATCTTTGCAATTGTGAATTGTGCTTCTATAAGCATCCTAGTGCAGATGTCTTTTTTTACAGAATGTCTTCTGTTCTTTTGGATAGATGCTCAATAATGGGATTGCTGGATCAAATGGTAGTTCTACTTGTAGCTCTTTGAGTTATCTCTATATTACTTTCCACAGAAGTTGTACTAGTTTGCAGTCCCACCAGCAGTGTGTGAGTGTTTCTATCTTTCCCTATCCAAGCCAACATTTAGTTTTGGGACTTTTTGATAAAGACCATTCTCTCTGGAGTTAAGCGATATCTCTTTGAGGTTTTGATTTGCATTTCCCTGATGATTAGAGATGTTGACCATCTTTTCATATGCTTGTTGGCCATTAGTTTACCTTCTTTTGAAAAGTTTCTGTTCATGTTTTTTGCCCACTTTTTAATGTGGTTTTTTGATTTTTTTCTTGCTGATTTTCCTGAGTTATATATAGATCCTAGTTATCAGCCCTTTATCAGACATAGAGCACATAAGTATTATCTTCCATTCTGTAGGTTGTCTATTCACTCTAGTGGTAGTTTCTTTGGATGTGTAGAAGCTTTTTAATTTGATCAGGTCCCAGTTATTTCTTTTTCTTCTTTTCTAATATCAGCTGATACTACCCTAGTGGGGAGGGCTAAAGTTACTTTGTTTCTGCTTTCCTTGTGGCCACCATTCACACAACAAGGAAAGGAACATTCTTGTTACTACTGAGCAACGTGAAAGTGCTTACTGTCCACAAGGTCTTCTAACACAACTCCAGTGAGGAGGGAGAGGGTGCCTAATTATCAGCAGGTGGTGGTAGAAGTTCAGACTCCCCACATGATCTCCACTGACACAGTGGAAGAGGAAGCTTGTTACTCCCTGGTAGAGAAGAAATTCCTAGTGGGGGAATTGGAACACCTTGTTAAAGCCTGGCAATGGTGGAAATCCAGGCTTTACACTGTCTTTTCTGAGAGCAGTGGGGGTGGAAATATAATATTTTCTGTGGTATTTGGAAGGAGTAAAGTGGTTATTGTATGAAAATGTTCTGTTTTTCTAGGTTTCACTTTTCCTGGTCCTTTGGCTAGAGAGACCCAGATTTTCTTGGTATTTTTTGGTTTATGACAGTTGGCATTTCTAGGTTACCATCTTCTCAAGTATCCACTTTGGAATGCATAATGCAAAAAGAAAACCCTGAGAACTGAACACCATGTCAAATCCACCATGTGGATTTGATATGCAAATAATTTGTTAATAATTTTGGAGCTGTGTTTCCCTTCTCTCAAAGGTCATATTTCTATTACATTTTTAAATATCTGGATGTAAATGTTTCTAAGTTTTTCAGTTTTATAGTTTTTTATAGTGGTACTTGCGTGCCTGAAGTAAAATTCTAACAGTTAATTTTAAGGAGTGGTTCTCAAAATATGCTCTTGGGAAACTTCTAGATTCTTCAAAATTATTGAGAATCTTAATGTGGGTAAGTTCCATCTATTTTTACTATGTTGGAAATTTAAATTGAGCATCTTTAGAATGAAGGATTTTTATTTATTAACTTATTTAAAATAACAACAATCTATAATATATAACAAAACATAAATAATATAAATATATCTTATAATATGTTTATAAAATATTTTATGTATTCATATAAGTATAAAAATAACTTTATTATCTAAAACAAAAGAATAGCAAGAAGAGTGGCATTATTTTACCTTTTGAAAATCTCTTTCATGTTTTGTATAATAGAGGAGAACTCAGTCAATCTATTGTAATATCACACATCAGGTGAGCTCAAATATTTCTAAGACAGTGAGAGTGAAAATAAGCTAAACTGTTGTTATTATTATTACTAAAAAATAGTTTTGACCTCACTGACCATATTATAGGTTTGTGAAATCAAGGAGCAGCTTTTTAAAGTTAGCTTTAAAATTAAATTACCTTAACTTTTAAGTTAAATTAAGCTTAAATTTTAGTTTGTTATAATCATTTATTGTACCAGTTGGCAAGCTTGAGAAAATTCTCTACTTTTCCCTAGACTTTTGGGGTTATAAAAATTGTGATCAGTGTATATATGCTGAACATTTAGCAGCTCAAGCAAGTTGACAAGAATGCCAACACACTCCAAATACAGTATTTCTCCAAATATAAGATAATAAACAGGTTTTTATAGACAGAAATCCATTTTAGGCCATATTATAAAAAGATATGGGATGCATTATTGACAAGCATGTAAAAGTTCTTAGGAAATTCATTTGTAATCATCTCCTTTCTCCATTAATTCTCTAGTATAAGCTTTTTCTTTTTTCTTTTTTTTCTCTTATTACTAACTCACTTCTTAAACTTAGTGTATTAAAGTAATAGTAATGACTTTATTCTGACAGTTTTTCTGTGGAATTTTCCCCTTTTCACAGTCTATCAAACAGAAAGACTGCAATTAATTAGATATATAGCAGTGTGCTATTATTTATTTTTCTGAAATTAGTGGATTTATTTCAGGTGGGACAATAATTTCTCTATCTTACATGGTTATTAAGTAAATTAATATATAAAATAAAATATATATAAAGTACAATGTAAACTGTAGGGTAGCATACAAATGTAATCTATAAATATTACAATGAAATATGAACGTACTATTCCTTAGGCAATATCCAAATATTAATTTGAGAATGGGAGTCCAGATTTGCAGTTGATACATCACTACTGGATAATTGTGTCATTTCTTTAGTGTACAATGACATTAGAAAACTCAGTTTGAAGGTAGATTCTTAGAGATTTAGTGGTCACTAGAAAATTCAGTTAATTTTGAAGACATTTTGGGAAATTTTAATTTTGTTAATGTAATAACAAAATTACATTACAAAACTTGTTATATTTGACAAATATATTTGTCAAAATATATTTGACAAAACAAATTACAAAACTTGTTATATTTGACAATCAGGAGAAGTGTCTGTGTGTGTGTGTGTGTGTGTGTAGGTGTGTAAAATAATGAATTACCTGAAAGCTGCATATTGGAACATGCTGTATTTCCACAACCTCTGACTATTCTGGAAACATAGCAGCCTCTGGATATGGAATATAATTTTTATTTTTTATTTTTTTGCATCAATATTACAGATTTACTATATTTCTTCCTGTCTATCATTAAAGAGCACTCTGGAATCTGCTTACAATGGGAAGTGAAGTTAATTGCTTTGATAGTAGAAATGGATTGCATTCTGTCACTCAGCTGGTATCAGTGAAATGAGATAGTTTCTTGGTGGTGATTTCAAAAGCAAAGCTCTTAAATGTTTTCCACAGAAATCTTAGTATACTCTTCTCAGTATAGTATAGCTGATACAGTGGCAACCTAATTTCCTAGTCAATATTCACTTTAGCCATACCAGCTGGTAGGCTCTACCACTAGCTAGAGTTTAGATTTTAAATAGAGATAGTCATTTTTGTAAAGAAGTAAATTGCTTTATTTATTACTGATGTTGCTGCTTCATTTATTGAAACACTTTGTCACAGCTGGAGAATGCAGCTGCTTTCTTTTTTCTTGTATTACAATCAAAGATAAATCATAGGAAAATTACATTGGGGATAAAATAGTTTATCTAGTGTTTAAAATTGGCTGTCAGCAAGTTAGAAATATATAATTTACAAAAAATAGATATATAATTTAAACCAAAATATGTTGATAATGACCAATTATTTTAATTGTCTTACGGTATTATTTTGAAACATTTGATTCTTGTTTAAAGACAAAATACCCATATTTCAAAGTTTTAAAGAAAATCCAAGCCTGTCCATTTTGAAATCCTTTATGTAGTCATAAAGATCATTAGATGTAAAATTTGCTTAAATATATTCAATTGTTTCAGAGCCTGGCCTATATTAATGATAGGAAACTTAAAAATACAAAATATAATTGTTCCTGATAATTTGATGATCCAATTTGAAACATCAAAAAATGATTTATATAAACCATACTTCTTAACTCAATAAAAAACTAAACTCATACACATATTTTTTGTTTTGTTTGTTTGCTTGGACATGTTTTCTTAGTTGTTTTCTAAAGTCTGGTACATTTAGGTTTGGTGGGTTCCTGCTCAGAGAAAATTCATGTATACAACAAGGAATGTATATAATACCTTTTCCCCTTCCATCCATGACAGAGTAATGTGCTGGACTTACTTTCTCTTTTTATGCAAAAACAAAAGGCAGATAGCAATATATAAAATTATTATTATTTTCAGACACTGGCAAAATGCAATTTGAGACTAAGATCTTTGAGAAAAAAAAACAAGCAAGATACATCCTATGACTTCTGAGAGAGAGAGAGAGAGAGAGAGAGAGAGAGAGAGAGAGAGAGGGAGAGAAACTCTAAAGATCTTTAGAGAGGTCCCTGTGAATCTTTGGCTGGCTGCATACTGATCTGTGCATGCATGAGAGAAGACTACGCTATGCCAGGGAAAGAACCACTGGGAAACAGTAGGCTAAACAATTCCCAGATTTCACGTAGAAATAATAGCTTTTGATCTTGAGTATAAGGACTTTGTAGTATGCAAAGCACTGGGTAGGATGTTCAAGAAGTTATTGGTTTAGTAGAGGGCTTATTTGCCCTACACTGAAGTTGCTCTGGACTTTCCTAACAAAATTTAAAAGCAAGCCTATAATAGAGAAAACTGACTGTAAGTTACTTAACATGTGTACCATAACAGAGCCCAACGTTATTTAAGAGAATGTAACAAAATCCAGCAATTCTCAGTATCAAGTTCATGATGTCTGCCAACCAATCAAAAATGCCTGAAAAGTGAAGAAATAAGAAAATATTACACATGGTTAAAAGAAAAAGTAATAAATCAAATGATAACCAAAAATAATACAGATGATAAAATTTGCACAGAAAGACTTTAAGACAGCTGCTATGGAAACATGCTACATATGTTCAAGAAGATAGAAAAAACATGATTATAATGAGAGAAAAAAGGAAGATATGTTCCATAGGTAAAAATACAATATTGTAAAAAAGAATTTTATGAATTTGAAGACATAACAATAGAAACTATTTCAATGACTCATAGAAAAAAATGGAAAAAATAGTAATTGTATACCAGTGCCCTATGAGAATATATCAAGTGGTGTAATGGAAGTGTAAATGGAACCCCTTAGGGAGAGAAAAGAGAATAGTTACAAAAATGGTAACGGAAAGTTTTTCAAAGTTGTTGAAAATAATAAACTCCAAATATGAGAAAGAAGCTTAATAAATCCCAAGCAGAATAACTACAGATAAAATAACAAAAGGCAAATTATAACCAAATTCCTGAATCAGTGGTAAGTGGAAAATCCCAAAAAGAACCAGAGAAAAATTATATATTATATACAGACAAAGATAAATTGAGAGCAGACTTTTTGCTAAAAACAATCCAAAAAACAGTATGTTAAAGTTATTGAAAGGAAAAAAAAAAACTTTCAACTTTATTATTCTATATTCATCAAAATATTTTTTGAAAAATAAAAGTGAAATAAATACTTCTGAAAGAGAAGTTGAAAAAATTCATCACCTGCAGATCTGTAACACAAGAAATATTAAAGGATATTTTTCACTCAGCAGGGAAATAGTAGCAAAGGACATTTGCATCTGCACAAAAGAATAAAGAGCATGAGAAATGTTAAATATGTCAGTAAATATTTAATGCATATTTTATAATCTGAAAGAATTCTGGGAAATAGAAACATAAAGCTACACAGCTAATAAAACTCAAGATTTTCTGTAAGTGTTTTATGTTCACCTGTAAAGCAAAACAACAGCAAAAAAGGAAAAACAAAAAACAATTATTAGAGAATATATCTATTTATGTTTACATTATACTGTAGTCTATTAAGTGTGAAATAGCATTATATCTAAAAAAAAGTGCATACCCTAATTACAAAATACTTTAATGCTAAAAAATGCTAATGATCATCTGAGCCTTTAACAAGTCATAATGTCTTTGATGGTGGAGGGTCTTCCTTCAATGTTGATGACTGCAGACTGATCAGAGTGGTGGTTGGTGAAGGTTGGGGTGGCTGGTAATTTCTTAAAATAAGACAATAATGAAGCTTGATAGCATTTTATCCATAATAGGACTTCTTTAAAAGTTCATGTCAATCTTCTCAAGCTCTGTCACTACTTTATCAACTATGTTAATGTAATATTTTAAATGCTTTGTTGTCATTTCAACAATGTTCATGGCATTTTCACCAGGAGTAGATTCCATTTCAAGAAACCACTTTCTTTGCTCTTCCATAAGAAGCATCTGCATTCAGTCACATCTTCAGGCTCCACTTCTAATTTCAGTTCTCTTGCTATTTCTACCTGCAGTTATTTCCTCCATTGAAATCTTGAACCCCTCAAAGTTATCATAAGGGTTGGAATCAACTTCTTCCAAACTCCCATTAATATTGATATTTTGACCTCCTCCCATAAATCATGAATTTTTCTTAATGGCATCTAGAATGGTGAATCTTTTCCAGAAGGTTTTTGATTCACTTTGCCCAGAACCATCAAAGGAATCACTATCTATGGCAGCTATAGCCTTATGGAAGGTATTTATTAAATAATACGACTTGAAGGTTGAATTTACTGCTTGATTCATAGGTTACGTTAGTAGGCATAAAAATTGACCCAAGAATTCTGATGAAATTTTTGGGTGACTAGGTGCATTGTCAATGAGCAGTAGTATTTTGAAAGGAATATTTTTTTCTGAGCAGTAAGTCTCAACAGTGGCCTTAAAATATTCACTAAACCATAATGTAAAAATTGTGGTGTCAACAATGGGCTTTGTTATTACATTTATAGAGTATAGGCAGAGAAGATTTAGTATAATTCTTAAGGGCCCTGCAGTTTTTCAAATGGTAAATGAATATTGACTTCAACTTGAAGTCACGAGCTACCTTTAGCTTCTAACAAAAGAGTCAGCCTGTCCTTTGAAACCACACATTAATGTTTCCTCTCTTGCTGTGAAAGTCTTGGATGGCATCTTCTTCTAATTGAAGGCTGTTTCATCTACATTGAAAATCTGCTCCTTAGTGTAACCAACTTCACCAATGATTTTAGCTAGATCTTCTGAATAACTTATGGAAGCTTCCATATCAGTGCTTACTGTTTCTCCTTGCACTTCTATGTTATGAAGACAGTTTCATTCCTTAAACCTCATGAACCAACCTCTGATAGCCTCAAACTTTTTCTCTGCATCTTCCCCACATGTCTCAGCCTTCACAGAATTGAAGAGGGTTAGAGCCTTTCTCCACATCAGCAACAAGGCTGTTTTACTTTCTTATTCATGTGTTTATTGGAGTAGACTTTGAATTTTCTTTAAGAACTTTTACTTTGAATTTACAATATGGCTAACTATTTGATGCCAGAGACCTAGCTTTTAGCTTATCTTGGCTTTTGACATGCCTTTCTCACTAAGCTTAATCATTCCAGCTTTTGATTTTACATGAGAGACATGCTACTCTTCCTTTCACTTGAACAGTTAGAGGCCATTGTGGGGTTATATTAATTGGCACAATTTCAATACTTTTGTATCTGCAGGAATACAGAGGAATAAGGAGAGGGACAGAGATGGGAGAATGTTCAGTTGGTTTAACAGTCAGAACACACACAACACTTAAGTTCACCATCTTATGTGGCATGGTTTGTGGCACCACAAAACAATTACAGCAGTGACATCAAAGATTACTGGTCACAGATCACCACAATAAATATAATAATAATGAAAAAGTTTGAAATATTGTGAGAATTACAATGTAACAGAGACAAGAGGTGAGCATGTGCTATTGATAAAATGGCACCAGTAGACTTTTTCAACTGTGAAGCACAATAAAATGAAGTGCAATACTATGAGGTATGCCTGTAACTCTCATTTAAAATAAATAATCATAATCTATGGCCTTGAATAAATCTCTTAACTTCTCTGGATCTCATTTTACTTTTCTGTAAGTGGAATTACTAAACAATATCACAAGTTGATAATAATTGTAATAGCAGTTGTTATGCATCATCTACCTGTTTCAATAACTTTTTATATTATCTCTATGTTATAAGAATTCTTAGTATCTATATTAGTTTAGTGGGGCTGTCATAATACCACAGAATGAGTGGCTTAAGCAACAGAAATTTATGTTTTAGAAAATAGTTCCAGAGGCTAGAACTCAGGGTGTTCGCAGGTTTAGTTGCTGCCGAGGCCTTGTTCCTTTTCTTTTTTCCAAGGCGGTGGCCTCCTCACTGTGTCCTCACGTGGCTTTTGCTCTGTGGGCATGCATATCTTGTATGAGATTGAATTAGAACTCCACACTTACGACCTCATTTAACCTTAATTACCTCTTGAAAGACCCTATCTTCAAATATAGTTGCATTAGGGGTTAGTGCTCAACACATAAATGTTGGGAAGACACAATTCAGTCCATAACTATATCCCATTTCATAGTAAGAGTAAGTAATCTGTCCAAGGTAAAATGGCTAGTAGGTGACAGAGAGGGATTATACATGTTCACACACACCCAAGTGTGTGTGTTTCCTAATAACTCTATGTTATTTCTCACCACGTTATAATGCTTGGACATGGATGAACCAAAGCCCATGTGTTTTTGGCATGCATATTTCTTCTAGGAAAATCAATGTAAGTATTTACAAACCCAAAACCTAAAACAGAAAAATTAAGTCTAATTTCTTGAGCCAAGACAGTTTGCCAGTCCATTAAGCTTTCGTTTTGATGATGTTACTAACTAACCTTTACCCATTTAGAGCAAATTTACCAATACTTATTGTAAAGATATTTAACTAGAAATCAAGACCTCTAAATTGCAAATTTCTATGTAAATGCAAATGGAAGGTTTAAAAAAATTTACATTGAATTTTTGTATTTGGTTCCTTAAATTTAGTTCTAGAGATACAAAGTTTCTAAAATACCTTTTTTATATTCTCTTCAGTTATGAGCATGAAACACAGTTTTAATTAACTTCAAACTGCCTTATTCGTTTCTATCAATGCTAAGGGGACCTCAATGGGATCCATGTCACCAAGGGATGGTAATGTTTTACAAATCCAAAGACAATGGAGAAGGAAAATGCATCTTTGGAAATTACAGCATTAAAGTATTACACATCAAAAATGACATTTAATTTTTAGATCAATAATTGAAATAGTGATTCATTTTCTTTTTAACTTGATCAACTCCAAAGTACAATATTTGTCTCCAATATAATTATTCATTAGGACATCTAAAAAAGTCTAGGTAATGATAGAAAAAATTATTTTCATGAATTCTTAAAGTTTTTGCAAAGAAAAAAAGCTTTCTACTAGACAGTTGAAATGTTTGCCATTTACCTCATTCCCGTTGAACATTCATGTATACCTGTCTACTAGTTCTAGAATATTCAATAGATATCTATGTAACTGCCAACCATTGGTTGTTACTTTGGATAAGGCCTTCAATAAAAAAGAAAATCTATTAAGGTGACTTTTACTAAGTGAAATTTTCTTTCATTTCGAAGAAATATAGAACCAAAGGAGCAGTAATTATTTTGGCCCACCTCTCCTAGCTCAAATGTGTAACTATCATAAATATTTTAAATGGTTGTAAATTTCCTCTACTTATTGGAAGAAAGGAGGTAGAGGTGCTGGTGTTTCATTTTTAAAATTCTTTAGCCCAAGTAACTTCTTTTAAAAATATAGAGTTTCAATCAGGGAAAGAAAAACCATACTAAATTGCTGTAGGTTAGGTCTCTAGACTTATTTATCCTATATTACTGTAACTTTATCCATGTGTTCATATTCTGGCCCCTGGAAGTAGAAGGTGCCATGGCAAAATTCTCACACCATAATTAATAAAGATCTATTATCTTTAGACAAAATAAGTAAGACAAAAATAAGTAAGACATTGTCCTTGACCTCATTAAAATTTAGTTGAAGATAAAGGATAAATGCTTGTAAAAAGTTAGAAATATAATAGATATATGTAAAACGACAAATATGAATGAGTCCACAATGAGTACATGAAAGAAAGAGAAATAACAACAGCTAGTTTAGTCAGTGCGGGCACATGGAGGAGTTGACACTTGAATTTAGCCATGAAGTCTATAAGAACTTAAATAAATAAAAAAAAAAAAAGAATGAAAGAAAGAAAGAAAGAGGGCAGGGTAGCAGAGGAAGAAGTAATCATCCCATGATCAGGGAATAACTAGTAGTCAAATATTGGTATAGTTACTAAATTACTCAAGAGAGAAATTGTTTTTCCTCGTATAAAAACTTCAACTCCTTTGATTTTATTATAGATCGAGTTTTCTTTTCTTTTTTATTCTTAAGTTTCCCCTCTCTCTGAAGTTTTTAGGCATATGTCAATTTCAGATAAAACACATAAGACTTAATTATACCTCTATCTTAAATATCTTATCAACTTTTTTAAAAAAAAATTTTTTTAATTAATTTTTTTTACATATCACATCTTTACTGCATTTTAAGTGTACAATTCAATGATTATTAGTAAATTGACCAAGTTGTACAGCTATTCACATAATTCAATTTTAGGGGATTTTCTTTCCCTTTTTGAGACCCCTAATTCCCTTCCCCAATTACATTTCAAGCATTCCCCTCCCCTCCAGGGTGCTCACCCCATCCTTCAGATGTGGGTCTACCCTCCACTCCCGAATCCTTAGTGAACATCACCACCATTTGAGGACCGTAGTGTTAATCAGTCAGTACCAATTTGATGGTGAGTATATGTGGGGCCCATTCTTGTGGTTTTGTGTCACCTCACTTCAAATAATGGGTTCAAGCTTAATCCAGGATGATATAAGTGGTGCTAGCTCACTGTCATTTCTTAAAATTGAGTAATATTCCATTGTAAATATATACTAAATTTTGACAATCCACTCATGAATTGACGGGCACTTGGGTTATTTCCATGACCTAGTGATAGTGAATCGTGCTGCCATAAGCATTTGGGTGCAGATGTCTTTATCGTAGAATGTCTTATGCTCTTTTGGGTAGATGCCTAATAATGCTATTGCTGGATCGAATGGTAAATCTAATTTTAGCTCTTTGAGGAATCTCCAAATTCTTTTCCACAAAGGTTGCACCAAATTGCAGTCCCACCAACAGTGT
>CAUYRT010040675.1:0-17096 GCA_963574885.1 Lepilemur ruficaudatus | reverse complement strand
CAAAAACTGCTTGACATTATATTATTACATTGTTTAGGATGTGAACTTTAAAATACTGGATCACAAAATATTATTAAAATAAAGTATTATTCTTATAGATAGTATCATTTTGTGAGCATATACACTGGGAAGGAGCTAAATTATTCTCTTATTATGTGAAGAATCATAACTATCAAAAAAAAAGACATTTAAAAAAGTACCAAGCTTAATTTTTTTGCTTGACATCAGAAAGAATAAGTGAATAAGTTACAATTAGACTCCTGATTTATTTCCTTTTAAAAAATATTTTCAATGACAGTGCTAAATAGATCAAAAGACCAAAATGTAACATAAATATGCAATTGTCATTCAAATTAATGATGTAATTTAACAGATGTTTATGGTATGTGGGGAATTTTTGCTAAAATGTAGGGTAGAGAGATGTAAAACAGAATTAAACTGTTGCTTGAATTAAGTTCTCTGTCAACATTTTTTCTAAATGCATTTATCAAAAATTGCTTTCTTACTACAGAGCTTCATTTTTATTTCTTATTTTTATTTTATTAAAAATAAAGTTCCTTAAGACTTTAGTTTTTGGTAGTTCATTTATACAGACAGATTAATACAACTTATTAAGTATTTTGTCGAACAGTATGAAATTACACTTTTTCTTTAACTTCATCAGCACCTCCATTTACTTGACTCTTCAAATTTCTTCCTGTCAGCCCTGGCCTGTCTTATCATCCCTTTCTACTGAGTTTTGTGGATTGGTCCATCATTTCAGCCATTCTCTTAACACTCCTCTAGACTGTCTTACCATATTGACCTTGACACCCTATCAATCTTGTATCATACCCATCTTGAAAATCCCCAAGTGGAGAATTGTTAAACAATGATGGTAAATTCAAAGTATGAAGTGTAATGAAGTTATTTTTTAAAAAGATACACATACGTGTATTGATATTTTTCTGTTTTCCTGCCTGCGTGATTATGGACATTTTTCCTTATTCTTAGAGTTTATACACTTGAATGTGATAGGTCTTATTGTGTGTCTCATTTTCCTGCTTCTCAGCAAATATTTTCAATCTGATGACACAAATCTTTTTATTTAGCTCTAGAAGTTCCATTTCTAACATATTTGATTTTTGTCTTCTTTATGTGATGTTCATTCTCCTTTAAATATTTCTATTCCATGCTCGTAGAAGTTACAAATGTTTTCTTTTTTGTATTGCTACAAATTCTGTTGCTTAAATTAAATTTTCCTTGTCTTACGCATTTCTGAGTTTAATATAGTTTTTAACATTTTCTAATTCAACATTTGTTTCACAATCTGTTTTCTGTTTAGTCACCTATTTTTTAAATTTTGTAATTTGTATTTTTAAGTTTTGTGATACTTTTCATCTGAGAGAAACCTTTCTAAATTTTAGGATTTTGTGTTTTATTGAGTATTTTCCTTTTTGCCCATTAACATGTGTGCCTTACATATTTAGTTTTTAATATAGATTTTCAAAAAAAAACCATTACTAGTTATTTGCAGGGGCTTTTGTTTTCATTTCTTATATTATTTCTCTCTTTTTAACATTTTTATTCTTAGAATATAGTGATTTTCTTTAGTTTCTTCATTCTTGAAAAAGGTCTTGCTTTTTTTTCCATAATTTGGAGTTGAGCTCTGTTCTCTGAGAGGGCTTTATATGCCCTTGTTTAAAGTGTTCAGATTCAGAAAAATGAAGAATAAGAAAATAGCTCACTTTAGCCCTGCACCACGTGCCAAAAAAGGCTGGCAGGAAGTGGAAAGTCGTGTCTGGGTGATCTCTGAAATCTGCTTCCCAGGAGATTAGGTAGTATAAATATTTGTTTCCCTCTGACATCCTCACATCCTACTCTTGCTACCCACCCATGCTACTTTGAAATCCAATTTTAATGCCATTACAATATATTCTCTCCTATAAATGTAAAATAGGTACATACGGCTTTATTCACACAAGTAATCAATGCATATAATCTTAAAGAGAGAAAAGAGACATTCAAACATACCTAGAAAGCTGTATATCTCCATACCAACCTACCACCCATTCCTTCTTCAGAGAGATCACTGCTATCACTTTATTCTGGATTATTCTAGACTTGTTTTTATTTTCTCTATATTCTTTTCCTAAGTAAACCCATACACATGGCTTTATGTTCTATTTCTATGCCATTGATATCCAAATTTTATCCTCAGTCCCAATTCACAAATCCTACACTTATACATGCAAATGCAAAGATCTTAGAAAAGTGCCTATACAAGATGGATACTCAATAAATATATATTTATTTATAAATAGGTTATACACGCAGTATAATACACAAAGTACAGAGATATGTACACATATACATTATACCCACACATAAAGCACATACACCTATACAACAGCTTTGTTCTCTAAAGTGTGTTTATATACATAATAACATACTATATAAAATTTTCTTCCATTTTATTTTCCATTTAGTAATAAATTTTGAAAATCTTTCTGTGTTAGTATATATTGACCTTATCTGAATTGTTACGCTTAACTATGCCTACTATTCCATTTTATGAATAGTTCCTATTGCTGGACATTTGATGGCTTTTATTTTTTTTCTATTACAATCAATTCTACAGTGGTCATCCTTGCACATATAGTTCTGTTCAATAAACTAGTTATTGGTAGTTTATATGTCCTTGTACACATATTTCTTCAGGATAGATACTGAGAAGTGTAATCTCTGGAAAAAAAGAGCATTTGCATTTTCTATAGAAATTTTCATCGTATTACAAGCTTGTAATTTAACAATGTTTGTGATGCACACCTGGAATTCTAAGGGTGTAAACCTCTAGCCTTGTGCACCTGCAGCATGTCTATTTATGAAGAGGTCTTACAAAATATATTACCAAAATTTTCTTGAAAGTGAGAAGGCTGCTCTTTTACAGCTAATAAAAAATTGAAAGTGAAATAGAAGTAGTGGGCCAAAGCCAACAGTAAGTTGATGTGGAATATATTTTTATTGAATAACATTTTTTTAAAGTTAGGTATGCTGAAATGTCAACATGGACAGAGGCAGAAAATAAGAACATTTAGTGAAGGTGAGAAAACAAAAATAGGATGGTTCATCTTCTGCTTCAAATATTTATTACAGCTATCAGACTGGGGATCATAAAGTTTCTTATAATTTATGATATAAAGTGAAGACAGGAAATGAAGATAATTTTATTCAAAATCCCAAGTCCTGGATATGCTGTACATCTTTCGTCCTGTGACTTATAGGTTAATAACTGAGAGGTATTTTTGAATAATTATTTTAAGTTAGTAATATAACCACTTTTATGTGTCTTACATTACTAACAATGACACATTATAGTATTGAGTGAAGTTGACTTATTAAGAAAATAAGCTATTCATTTAGAAAGCTTTTTAGCATGAATCACATAATAAAAATTTAATGTTTAATGCTCCAAAATCAGTTATGTCATGTAACTTTTCATTTCTGAAAGTCGGTAAAAGGAAGTTATGAAAGAGTAAATGCTGTCTTGGAAGTGACATAGGCTGGAACAAACGTTGGGGGCCAGTGGATTGCACCGAGGAGAAGCATCCCATGCAGTTAGGGAAGGTTGGGTCCTAAGGTTTGTACACTGAATGGGGTCAGTGTACAAAAGAGGAAAAATTTTCAAAATAAAGAGAGATCCTTAACTTGGCATCTTCTGTTATGGAAGCGCAATACAAATACCGAATATGTATTACAGAATTAGAAAAATTAACATAGGCAAAGTTACTAAGCAACAACAAATGGGGTGATCTATGTTAGCCCTAATTCAAATTAAAGTGTCTTTGTGGCCTTGTGCAAGTCACATTGTCTTCTAAGTTTCTTCGTTTGCTAAGTGAGCAGAAGGGCAGACTGATCTCCAAGTTATTGTCTAATCTGTCATTCTACAACTCTGTGCTTCTAAGAATCAAAGGAGACTGATGCTCAGCCAACTTTTTCTGCAGTCTGACTGCATTTAACATCCGTTTCTTTGCCAGGAACAAATTCCTAAATGTGACAGGTTTGGGGTCTATAAATTACAGTAAATTAGAGCAACTGCTAGGAACGGCAAGTGGGAAAAGTATCAAACAACCCGTTTCACAATCATTCCAGGTAACTGAGAACGCTGTTGGTATAGTTAGTCTTATTCTGTGCTTTAGGCTTATTTCCTTTCTCAAATATTCATTAAAAACTTAATCTCAATGAAATAGATGGGATAAATCTTAAATGGTTAAAGCTGGTGGAATTTGGACTTCATGGCAAACGTGACCATACCTTATTGCTTGCTAAATTCCATTTTTATCTCTATAATATATCTGGTTTTCAGTATGTCAGGGAAAATGAACTTTTCCACTACTCTAGCAAACATTCTTTATGTCCACTGAATATATTTTCCTTGCAAAATTGACAGCACCTTGAGAATATATAGAGCCTATGTTTTTTCCTATCTTGCAAGAGTTCAATATACTTCCCTTAACTCTTGACTTTTACTTTCAGATTCTTTTTGTTGGTTGTTGTTGTGAAATATTCCCAAGGAACCAGGTCTATGAGACACAGTTGTACAATTTACTTCAGGAGTTACATGTTGAAAAATGTATATTAAAAACTGTAGTTGTCATAGCATGTTCACTAAAGGTATCACAAATTAATTATTTATTTTTAAAAGAATACATTTAATAACCTACTTTAAGGTTTCATTGCTCATAATGGTGTCTGGAAGACCATCTATAAGTGTGTGTGTGTATATATATTTAAATAGATTGAAAGAATATATAAACTGGGACTCTGGAGCCCATAATTTTTACAAACTTGGTAAGAATAAATAAAAATTAACAATAAGAGACTTAATTCTCCCTGCTGAAAATAATGGAAAAGACATCCCCCTAAACCCTCATTTCCTTTTTCTTAGAGCATTTACTTCAGAAAATTTATAATTATAAGTATTTTCTTCTATTAATCCTTTTGGAAACTAGATAAGTCTTTTGTCAGCTTTTTGATCCAAGAATGTCTTTCTCAAGAGATGAAGGACATCTTTTTGAAACATAAATATCAAGGGAGATAACATCCCTATGTCCTAGTTTTAGGTATTTTTCTCTGAATAAGGTCAATTAGGAAAATACAAAAAATAAATTCCTATCTTTATAACAAGAGGTAGTTTTGTAACTTGGGACAAAGAGCTTACTGAAGTTAGGCTCCTACTTTCCCAGAAAAACTAGGAGAAGTTAGGATAAATTCTGTGTGGGCAGTGGTGCTATCAAGTCCTCTTGAAAACTAATAATCGTTTAACTTGAAAACATGTGTTTAACGGGCTGTATTGGCTATATAGAAAGGGTGAGATTTCTTTCTGTCTTTGCAATCTGTTAGTGGATCATGTGATGCACATCACATTATAGTTTAATGCTTATTCAATAATAAAACTGTTTTCCTACTGTCTTTGTATAGGGGTTTTCTGAGTTGGAAAAAATATATATTTTTAATTTATTTTTTAGAGAAAGGGTCTCACTATGTTGTCCAGGTTGGATTTGAACTCTTAGGCTCAAGTGAGCCTTCTGCCTCAGCCTCTTGAGTGTTGGGACTACAGGCACATGCCTCACTAAATTTTGTATTTATAATTGCATTTGTCTAACACCTTTATCATGATGACACAATGTCCCTCATAATTTTTCAAGTAGAATTTCTTTACTGCACTCCAAACAGCCCCAGTCCTCATGCCCTTTACACCCTACTTAAGAGAAGTATGTTTCTTCACTCTGTAAAAGAAGTGCTCCACCCACATTCCCTACCACCATTTTCTTCCATGCTGGCTCCTGAGTGCTCACAACAGCCAGCACCTAAGACTCTGTAGGCAGGTGGACTCAGGCTGCCAGTACTACTTGGCCTACAGTCCTGGAGCACTAAATCCAGGAACATACATTTTCCCAGGACCAACCATTAACAAATGACTGATGAGGGCAAAGGGTACACATACTCCACTTTCCTGGCCCCCCCATTCAGAAATATTCTGAGATATGACCCCCACTGTTTGTGGCACTCTCCCACAGGATCAAGTTGAGGGAACTTTGCTCAATATGGCACCTTGGTTGGCCTCTTCCACTTGGCATTCCCAGTCCCACTTCCCTACTAGCATTTCCTAGGAACATTCCTAATGATAATGCACACAAAAACTCACCTCAGGGTCTATGGAATTCAATCTAAGAAATGCTCTCTGCAGTCACTTCCAGTTTCAGCAGGGAAACAGAGTCCCTCTCACCGCACCCAGTTCCTTCACTAACCCCTGAGTAGGAGTGATGACTCCCCATCAGGAAACCAGAATAGAATCGTCATCCCAGGGCTTAGTTTTCATTTCAGCTAGGTGCTCAAAAAGAGTTTCACTCTTCTAGAGATTGTTAAAGTTTGTTAAAGGTTCATGAGTTCAAACTCTCACAGAAAATTAACATTGGATGACCCTGGAACAGAAAAAGAACTTTCACGAAAATACTGGTGAAGTTCATATAAAGTCTGTAGTTTAATTAACAATATTGTGCCACAGTTAATTTTCTAGTCCTGATCATTATACTGTAATTATATAAGATGAAGACATTAGTGGATATGATATGAGGGATGTAAGAAAGCTCCTTGTACTAAAATTAGTTCAAAATTAAAAGTTTGAAAAAGACATTTGAAGTCTAGAAAGAGACAGTAAGAAAAACATGTTTTACAGCTATTCCATAGCTTTTAAAGGGGTGGAAACTTGAAAACACTGTAGGGCAAACAGTTTTCAGAAAAACACATTCCTGATAGGCCTTTCAGTTATGCAAATGTAAGGCAGAGATTAGCATGAGAAAAGATGTTTGAATGCTGTCTAGAAGAAGTGCAATAGCTCAGAACAGTAATGTAAATGGTTGTGAATATTTTATGCAGAATTGCAACTCTGCAAACTATTTTCTCTTTAGAGAAGTGTTTCTTTTAAAACCACTGGTTGAGGCTGCACTGTGTTGGGAGACTGAAGTCTGTTTAGCTAGAGGGTCATGTGTCTGTGTGTATATGAACGCCCACATGCGTGTGTGTATGTGTTTATATGGCTTAGTTTAACCAGCTCCTCGCAGAAAAATAAAAGGAAGACTGAGAAACCTCAAGGAAAGATGTACAAGTTTGTCTCTCCTTTTCTGGAGAAAGCATTAAAACAAAAGAACTAGATCTGACATAGTAAACTTAAACCAGAAAATCCTATCTATGGCCTAAAGACTAACTAATGCAGACTTTGAGAAATGTATTGAGGCTGGATTATTTGGTTCTGATGTGTCTATCTTGTTGGGCCTGAATTCAAAAGAATAAAACATGCTCAAAGTCACAGTCTCTGACTAAGGTAATCATCCTCGATGACATGGGAGCTAGTTGGCATTTGGGAGAAAAGCCTTGTGATGAGAAAGGGAAGCACATGATAGGTGCTCCAAAAGTATCATTGTCGGGTTGCAGTCTGAAATGTCGATTCTTGGTTCACTCTTAGCCAAAGAATGAGCAGACACACCGAAAGCAAGGTAAGCAAGAAAATGAAGTTTATTGAGAAGAGAAAGAGAGGATTATAGAGCAAGATACAGGTTTACACAATGATAGCAAGAGACATTTGCCACAGATGACAAACGGACCCTTTGTCATGACAAAAAAGGACTTGGTCATAGTCTGGGTCTTGTTTTATGATGTCCAGATAGAGACCTCCCCATGGCTCAGACGTCATTATGGAACCACTTTGATTGGATGGTTGGGAGTAATATGACATGAGTCTTACTATGCATGCAGATCTCCCATGAGCTTTTCTGAAAGCCAGTTGTTCTAGGTCACTTTTCCAGATTCTATTGTACCTATGCTTTTTGGCCCGTGGGCTGGAGAGCCTTCTGCATTTCTCTGCAGTTGGTACACTAAGTTCTGATTGGCAGATTCGTGGGGTGTTCCTTCCTCCCCCAGGTGTGGCAGCCTCTCAGGACATGATTAAGGTCCGCTTTCATCCCTAGGTGATCTGGAATCCCTTGCTATCTATCTAACACCATCATGCAATTTGGGACTTAAAGAGGATCTAATAGCAGATATAGAGCATCACCCTTTATCATACCTATGTGTTATTAATGTCTTATCAAAGATTACAGCCTTATCTCAGCTGTCTTATGGGAATTGAGGTTATGTAGAAGTGAGATACAGGCTACAGTCACCATACTCTGAGGGCTGAATATTGGTCATGGTGGTGGCTTAGGAGGGGTTCCTGCACTCAAAAGAAAGGAAGGTGACAGGCAATGGAAGCACCAGTGCTCATGGACAGATGGAGATGAATAAAGGGAAACAAGGTGACAGAGGTCCAGACAATTACATAGGCTGACACCTGATTTTTTTAACACAAAATTCTGAAAGATGAGGGCAGTTGGGAAGCCTGAAACATTCTGTTTTGAAAGCTTCCTATACCTCACTTTTGCATAAACTTGTAAACCCTGGAAGAATCTATAAGCATTATGACCTTTTATTCGGGCTTCTTCTCATCTCATCTGTGACTGATATCACAATGGGCAACTTTATTATATTTTATTTATTTATTTATTTTAGTAGAGATGCAGTCTCACTCTTGCTCAGGCTGGTCTCGAACTCCTAACCTCAAACAATCCTGCCTCAGCCTCCCAGAGTGCTAGGATTACAGGCGTGAGCCACCACACCCAGCCAGAGTAGGCAACTTTAGTGATCATATTGATGACAATTTTGTGTTAAAAAAATTATTCAGGACTAGTGTAATAGGTATCAAAACTATCACAATAGGGGAGAGAGATCGGGATCAATTCCAAATAAAGAGAAGACAGCTGGGGATTTGTAGCCAAGAAACAGAATGAAGAGGGTTGGTGGATAGAAAATTACCAAGAAAATGTTAGGCAGATAGTGAGGGATTCTGGATCTCCTAGGGATGAAAGTGGGTGCCTTGCCTTGGTGCTACCTGGAGCAATTGCCCCACCTGGGAAGGACAAGAGCAGGCCCCAGGTCCACCTCCCACCCCCATCTTAGTGCTGCTCTACCTTAATCCTGTCCTGAGCGACTGCCATACCAGGTGGAGGAGGGAGCACACTACCAATCTACCAATCAGAACTTAGTGTACCAACTGCAAAAGAATGCAGAGGACTCTCTAGCCCACAGGCCAAGTGCCATAGGTACAATAGAGTCTGGAAGGTGACTTAGGACTACCTAAGGCTAATTATCATGTCATTTGCTTAAATCTATTTTGCAGTTCACTCCACCCCACCCCACAAGGGGCTTTCAGAGAAGCTCATGGGAGATCCAAATGTGCAGTAAGACTCGGGTCATATAACTCCCAACTGTCCATCAAATTGGTTCTATGATGACATCTGAACCACAGGGAGGTACCTATCTGGACACTTTAAAACAAGACCTAGGCCATAACCAAGATCTCTTTTGCTGTAACAAGGGGTCCAGTCATCGTCTGTGATATATGTATCTTGCTCTGTGAATCTATATCTTGCTCTTGCTCTATAACCCTATCTTTCTCCCCCTCAATAAATTTCACATCATCCTTGCCTTACTTTGGTATGTCTGGTCATTCTTCAGCCAAGAGCACACTAAGAAACCAGAACACAGAAAAACATTGCCAAACCCGACAGAAACACAGTCAAGTGTAGAGGGATTCTTGCTCACAGCCCAGGCCAGGGTGATCGAATACAAGGGGTGAGGAATGAAGAATTTGATAAGATATCAAGGGTGAGGAATTTTTCCCAAACTGACTTGCCAGGATTCTTCTTGCTACAACTGGTCTGTGCAGGCCCAGAAAGGAAAGAAGCCTAACAAAAGTTTGGTCAAAGAGAGAGTCTTTGTCACCAAACATCACAGCCCTGTAAAAGTTACCTAGCCTCTTTAAGCCTTAGATCAGTTACCTGACATAAAACATAGGCCATATTGTCTACCTCATAAGATTATTTTTAAGATTAAACAATAGTATATATAGTAACTTCATAAGTGCACAAATATTGTCTCCCTTCCCCTTTCAATGCAGTCTGAAAATGAATATACACAGTACTATTTTTAAGCAATCATCTCTTCCCTTATTTTGATTTTCCTCAGTTTCTTCACTTTTAATTAGCATTCTACTATTAACCTAATTCAGTAAGGATCTGTTGCATGTCTGCTATGTGTCTAACACTAATTAAAAATGTTTATCAGGTTAGCACTCTAAATCCAGCTGTTTACAATGAACATCAAATTTTTCCAAATTAGATATCAGGAAATATGATCCCAAAGTAAGAATTTTCAGAAAATTTTAATCTATTTAGATGAAGACTCCCAAAAGGTATATAAATTAAATAAAATGTTCTGAACCTTTTAGTGAATTGCCCTTTGTTTACCAATACAACAAAATAACTTGAGCAGACGCCACATGCCAGGAACTGAGCACTGGGAAAAAGTAAGAAATCATCACAGCAGAGTCTGTCAGCTCCCTGCCTTTACCCCCAGCTTCTATTCCCATTTCTGCACACTGGCTTCTTGTGCACTTTCACTCACTCCTGCATTAGTGACCACAACTCCTTTGCAGCTCATCTTAGTAAAAGGAGGTGTCTACTTCATTATCCTTTGAATCTGGCCTGGCCTTGTGACTTCTTTTTGTCCAATACAATGTGGCAGATACATCTTCTGAGTCTAGGTCTCAAGAGTCTTCCAGCTTCTTCTATCACACTTTTGCTGCCCTGATACAGCCATGTCAGGAAGCCTGAGCAGCTATGGGAAAGAGAGAACAGGTGAGCAGAGACAAGCTGTCTCCACTCAGGGGTCCTGAACCTTTCAGGCCTCAGATAACCTGTCTGGTGATTACAGCTGCCTTAGTGACCCAAGGAGAAGTCAACAGAAGAACTGCCCAGCTGAGCCCTCACAAATTGCTGATCCAAAGAACTGTGAGGTTGTTTTAAGCCACAAAGTTTGGGGATAGTTTGCTATGCAGAAATATATGACCAGTATACATTTTAAGAAGCTAGTACCTATGTCTCTGTCAGCAGACCACACTCAGGCTGCTGGACCCTGCTTTATCTATATGAATGAAAGTCATGCCTTCTCCAATGCAGCCCTAAACCAAATGTGAGAAGGCGTAATCCATACCTTCTCCAGAGCTCCATACAGCACAATGCTAAATGCACCCTCTACAGGAATTTGCTAAATACCTGCTTATCCTCCATCTCCTCCCAGTCCATTTCTCCCTGCTCTGTTGATTTTACCCAAAGATACTTCCTAAATAAATATTTTATCACAAAAATTTGTCTTGAGGTCTACATCTGAGAAATCAAATTTAACACTGCTTCCTAGGAAATAGTCCTAGGAAGCATACCCTCATGATGGGATTCTTAGTTAGATCACTCTCTAGTCAAATGACAACAGGGATCCCATTTTGTTGGTAAGTAAAGATTGATAACTTTTGCCATGGATAAGAATTGTTAAGACTTTAACCTACAATGAATCGGGATGGGATGGAGATTGAAGGAGATGTGCTGGCTTATATTATGTTATTAAGTATGAAAGGTCCAATTTCCTTGAGTACTAAGTTTGACAGTTGATATCTCTGATATTTCACTTTGACATGTCTTGTTTTATTTTTATTGTGAAGGTACAACCTCAGTCTTCCAAATGCACATTTTGGCTTCCGATTATCTTTCACATTTTTTAGAGCAATTTTGTAACCACGGATAAGTAAAAAATTTGTGTTATTTTCAAATATGAGTTCCATCGTGGAACCAATACAGCTCAGACAGCTCTAAATATCAATGAAGTGTTTGGGAAGGATGTGGTTAATGAACAGTGTTTGGTGGTTTGAAAAGTTCCATTCTGGTGATTTTAATCTTGAAAATGAGCCATGTGGTTGACCAAGGTGCATAATGATGAGCTGAAAGCTATAGTGGAAGCAAATCCATCTTGACCTACACGTGAATTAGCAGCAAGGTTTGATGTTACTATTCCAACAATATTGGACCATTTGAAACAAATCAGCAAGATAAAGAAGCTGGATAGATGGGTTTCATATGAATCAAATGAGCATCAGAAGAGAAATCGTCTCGAAGCTTGCCTTTCTTTGGTGTCACAGTATAAAGGCGAACCATTTCTATACCGTATGGTTATGTATGATGAAACATGGATTATTTTTGACAATTGCAACTGTTTGGCACAATGATTGGATAAAGATGAAGTGCCCAAAACACAGTCCAAAACTTAATATTCCTCAAAAAAAGTTACTGATGTCTGTTTGGTGGTCTAGTGCTGGTATTAATATCATCCATTACAGCTTCATGAAACCTGGTCAATCCAATTACAGCAAATGTCTACTACAACCAATTGAATGCTATTATCAGAATGCTTATGATTAAGCAGCTGAGATTGGTCAATAGAGACAGGCCAATCCTCTTGGAAGGCAATGTTCAACCACATGTCCACAAACAGCACTGCTCAAACTACAGGAGCTGGACTTGGAAACTCTCTGTCATCCACTGTATTCACCAGATCTTGCACCAACTGAATACCACTTCTTCCAGGCTTTGTACTACTTCTTGCAAGGAAAAATATTCAATTCTCAACAAGCTTGGGAAAACACCTTTGGCAATTTCATCACCACTAGCTCTCCAGCCTTCTTCACTGATGGCATAAGCAAGCTACTGTTAAGATGGCAAAACTCTGTGGATAGTTTAGTCATACACTTTGATTAATTAGATTGCTTCTTGTTTGAGATATAATAAACTACATTTTTGATCTGAAATAGGACATTTCATATTTAATGATAATATAATATATTAGATGTTTAAGAGATATGAAGGAAAGGTAAAATTATAAGGACTGTGGAATTGATTGCTCCTAAGTGCCACTTATGGCTGAAGAATGAAAATGGCAAGCTCAGTTCAGTCAATTAATTACCAACTTAGAGCATGGCATGAAATTCACAAGGCCTCAGTGGTAGCATTTAAAGAGACTCTCATCACCTATAGCTGGAAGGTGTAATCTCAGGCCCAGAACCTGCTAGTTTGAGTAGCAGAGCTTCAAAGGAATCTTAATTTATACCATTTGCAGGTGTCTTAATTTTGAATCAGGGGCCTGATAGGGAACATATGAACTCCTGAAACTTAGGCTGGAGAGATTTGGGTGGATGTATTTGAAAACACTGAGAACTGTCTAGAAAATTTGAAATATAAGATCCTTTTAGTCATGCTAAAAAACCTTAATTGCCTATTCTGATAGAATTTGAGTTGTCAAGTTATGGAATTAATCAATTAAGTAATATGTGTTCACAGTGTTTTATTTTTCCAAGGTGTAATTATACACCTTGTACAATTCTAGTGTTTCATAGAATAAGTTTATATTAGTGATGTGTATAATATTCTAATGCATTTAGCAAGTACTATGATTTTTTAAAACTTTTAATTATAACCTCAATGATTTTTCTTTTTTTTTCCCCTTATGTTACTCTGATGTATTTTTTAACTCTCAGTACTATCATTGTAGGTAGTTTAATGTTCCCTCATTTGGTAAAAATTTTTCAAATGTTATAAAGGAAAGAAATAGGCTTGCATATATGTAGCTTGTATATATCTAAGCTATGCGTTTTATACATGTATTCAAACTGAGAAACAGCTTGAAGATCAATGTACTATGCTAAATGTATGCTATTTGGCAGTCTTTGTGCTTAATGAACTAATTAATCATTCCATAATGTTATCGAAGAGATTAAATTAGGCTTTTATGCCTATCTTAATATCCATTGACTTTTTGACACACTTTTAGCTACTTTTAAATACATCTAAGGGCATAGTTATTTAAAATACACTAATGTGTCATTTAACAACAGGGATACCATCTGAGAAATTCGACTTCAGGCAATTTTGTCATTGTGCAAAGATCAGAGTGTACTTACACAAACCTACATGATATAGCCTAATACACACAGCCTATCCCTCCTAGGCTACAAACCTATATAGCAACTTACTATACTGAATATTATACGTAATTGTAACACAATGGTAAATATTTGTGTATTTAAATATAGAAAAGTTAATGTATTGCAGGGTATGTCTATGACGTCACTAGCTGATAGGAATTTTTCAGCTCCATTATAATCTTACGGGACCACTGTCATATGTGTGGTCCATCGTTGACTGAAACATCCTTATGTGGTGCCTGACTATATGTTTATAATGTTAAGATATTATAATTATGATTCAAGAAAAATTCACAGATATTCCAAAAATGAAAGATGGATATATTCTTATTTAAATCTCAGAAATTTGTGTCTATGAATAAAGAGGCAAGAATCACCAAGAAAGCTTTTTAAAAGATTAACAATAGGGTGAATATGAGAATTTACAATCACAAGTCTGAAAATAGTATTCTACCGGTACCCAAATAGATTACAAGATTTTTCAGAAAAAGATGTATGTGTGTGTTACAAAATTCATGCCCTGTAGGATATTGACCAGCTTTAGGTCTAACTCTGCCATCCTATGCCAGCATTCTTTTTTCAATGACACTTCATATTAATCACCCAGCCTCCTTTGAGTCAGCTTTACCATTCTGCTGGTTGCCTCAATAATGATTAAATAAATATTTGGAATGTACACCACATATTTGGGAATCTTATTTTTAACTTCGAAAATTTCATGCTGAAACTAAGTATATTTGAAGAAAAATGAGAATACTATGCTAGAGGGAGCTTAGAGAGAAGTTGGAAATGAGGACAGAGAGCTCTCAGAGGGACCTAGGCAGCAGACAATAAAGGACTTTGCTGGCTTTTGGAAGGACTTGTACTTTTACTTTGATGGATGAGGGAAGCATGGAAAAGTTTTGAGCAAAAGAATGCCAAAATCTGACTTTGGTTTTATGGCGTAGTCTTTATATGCAACAACCCTAAGGCAAAAACCATAAAGGAAGAAATATGCCATCTTAACTACATAAAAATTAAGGTCTTCAGCAAAGCCAAAATGCTATAAATGATGGTTAAAAGCTAATAAAAAATCTTGGAGAAAATATTTGCATAAATGTGACAAAGGATTAATACTACTTCAGTAAAATTAAGAGCTAATTTTATGAAAGTATTTGGATAGGATCCCAAGATTCCAAACATTCAAATCTTATTTTGTCATTATGTGTCCTTATTCATCTTCCAATAATATTGAATTGGGTATTAGCGAATGCGATGCAACAGGGTGTTTAAATGCTCTTTGCACAGTTTGGCTTGCTGTTTTTCCTGTGATCTCCATCAGAGGAGCATACCCAGGTCCCAAGTCCAAGAATGATGAAATACACAAAGTAAGTTTGAATCTGTTCAGATTTCTGGAGAACAGCTGAGAAGAGTGATAGCTGATCCACAGATCTGTAAGTGAAGAAAATAAATGTTTGCTATTTTATGCATCTGAGATTTTGAAGCTTTTTGTTATACAGATTTATTGTATCAAGGTTAACACACACTAAGAACCTCAAAGTTTAAAATAAAAGAGGTATAGACCTGTCTCTTCCAAAGCCCTCTCCCAAGTAATGGCACTTTGTCTCACTGCCGCAACACTATGGGTGAAGAGAAAGAAGCAACCTCAAAACATTGAAATTGCAGAGAAAAATAGTTTTATTTCCATAACTGTGCTCTAATAAATGTTGTTTAATAATGATATTGGTTAACATAGCTTTATTTCCATAACTATTTTCCCATAAATGTTCTTTAATAATGATATTGGTTAACATCTATTTAGAACATACTATTTTTTCAGGAGCTATTCTCAGCTGTTAGCATAGTTAACGGAATCGACTTTAAAGTCATACTATCTAGGATCGAATTTCAGCTCTGTCACTCATTGGTCATCAAGTGTTGGCAAGGTAGTTAAGCTCTTTGTACTTCCTCGTTGGTAAGTTGTAGATAATGAATTGCACGTTATATCTCATGAGATTGATGTGAAGATTAAACGTGTTAATGTATATAAAGTAGACAGAACAGTGTCTGGTACATAGTGATTATCATTATTATTACCTGTATGAGTTTGTTTACTTTTTGAAACAACCAAAAAAGATAGTTATTATTCTCATTGTATAAGCCGCTTTGAACAAAAGGTAGGATAATAAAGGGTCTAAAAGCAACTTTTCACTCTCTGTCACTTATTCGATTATCATTTTGCAAAATACTTAATCTCTTTGTCTGATATGTTTGAATTACAAAATGGGTATAACAACAATAATACACCTCCTTGGGGATAATACATGTTTGTGTATTGGAGGGAAGTTGGGGTGAAAGGGAGGTAGTTTGGTGGGAAAGCTCTTAAAGGAGCCCAAGAAGCCCCAAATCCTTAATGTATATATATAAAAATCTCCTGCAGATAAAATTTTAAATGAGAAATAATCAATATAAAATAGACAGATGACATGGAAAAAATGATTTGACCAATTAAGTTAAAAAAATAAGCTCAATATTAAAAAATGCAATTTAAAATGAAATGCCATCTGGTGATTATCCAATTGGAACAGACCTTGAAAGTGTTCTGCCAGTGCAGCTGAACTGTGATGGGAATTTCTTTTCTTACATTGCTGGCAGGGGAGAGGGAGGTGGGTTAGGGAGTGTGAATTAAGGCAATTCTTCAGCAGGACAAGTCTGTAATATGGATTGATAGACTTAGATCATAATGGCCGAAAAAAGTCCATCAACAAATGAATGGATAAATAAATTTTGGCATAGTCATACAAAAGAATAACATTCAACAACAAAAAGGACCAAATTACCAAATATATATCTCAAATATAGTATGATATAGTTTATATATATCAACCTGGGTCATTCAAAAACATGTTGAGTGAAAAAAGCCAGAAAAAGTCATATATCTTGTATGATTCTATTCATATGAAGTTCGGTGCAGGCAAATCAAAGTAAACAGTGGTTTACTCTGGCAGGTTTGCAGGGAGTGGGCAAAGCAGAGTGAAGAAGGGGAATCGACTGGAAAGGAAAACAAGGGAATATTCTAGGGTGATGAATTTTTGACATAGATATTATTAAAGTCCCCATTTTACAAATGAGGAAACTGGTGATGTTTGCATGGGAATATCTATTTCTCCAATCT
>CAUYRT010040674.1:0-12520 GCA_963574885.1 Lepilemur ruficaudatus | reverse complement strand
CAGTATGTCCGGACGCGGCAAGCAGGGCGGCAAAGCTCGCGCCAAGGCGAAGACCCGTTCTTCCCGGGCTGGTCTTCAGTTTCCCGTGGGTCGCGTACATCGTCTGCTCCGCAAGGGCAACTATGCCGAGCGGGTCGGAGCTGGCGCCCCGGTGTACCTGGCGGCGGTGCTGGAGTATTTGACCGCCGAGATCCTGGAGCTGGCGGGCAACGCGGCTCGCGACAACAAGAAGACCCGCATTATCCCTCGCCACTTACAGCTGGCCATCCGCAACGATGAGGAGCTCAACAAGCTGCTGGGCAAAGTCACTATCGCACAGGGCGGTGTCTTGCCCAACATCCAGGCCGTGCTGCTGCCCAAGAAGACTGAGAGTCACCACAAAGCCAAGGGCAAGTAACAATTTAGATTAGTTTGCAGCAACTCGAGCAAAGTGGAGTCCAAACCAAAGGCTCTTTTCAGAGCCACCCATATCTTCTTTAAAAAGAACTTAACATTTACTTATTCTCCAGTGACATAAAAATGTGAAGCCTAGGAAAAATGTAGTCACAGTTAACCTATCCTGACGACTCTTGTTGAAAGCAAAACAGTAGCGAACACCCCATATTTACAAAGATGAAACTTTAGAATAGTTGGCAAAATCTTACCACATTTTATGAGTTAACTGTGAGCAGACCTACTAAGCCACTGTATACTTTTAAGTCAAATGAGTATGTGTCCACAGGCAGCTATTAGCTCCATCAGTTCCTGTAACAATTTGATACAAAATTAACTGCTCTGGCTTTAGCAGACGGGTGCTTGCAGGCCATGGGCGGCGTGAGGAGATGTGACATCATCCTAGAGCCCAAGAAAAGTTTCTCATATTAGGAGAACGCTTAAAATCTCAAGTGCAGTGGCCTCAGGAGAACTTGACAGGATGGTGATTTCTAAAACCTTAAAACCAATCAAAAAGTTTGAGGACATGTTTTCCGTAACTATTGCTAATCACACAAGTTTGTGTGGGGAAAGAAAAATAATAGAAGATTATGATGTGGTTTGACAAAGGGCTGTCTGTGAGTATTGAAAAAACTCAAAGGTGTTGGGAGCTCCTGACAGAAACTGAGGCCTCCTAGCAAGGTTGACAGTTACCGTGAAGGAGGGTTATTTAATGTGACATTGCAAATAACTTTTGGTGGTGGTATAAACAAAAAAGGAATACCCATGCCCATTGTTTTCCTTGCCTAGGTTGCAGAATCTCTTCTACCTCTGCTAACTGAGCTCTGATGTAATCTCAAAAAAACAAAAACAACAAAAAACATCGTTCTTAGCTTTTTGTCTTGTATGTTGTGAACACCTTTGGCTTTCTGGTGACATTAAAGGAAAATCTCAGAACAATGTTTTAAGTTTATAAAATGCAAAAAAAATTTAAAAAATAAATGTGACTTCATCACTCTATTAAATAGTTAACATGTTACATAATTTGGTGAGCCTAATAACTTCCATTAGTAATTAGTAAATATGAATACTTCAAGATAACCAGCATTTGTAATGAGAAATGAGACAACTGGAATTTCTTTTGAGTAGCAAGTACTGCGGTTCGTAGCCTAAGTTAATAATAAAGTGAAATGCTAAAGTTTAATCAAAGGTTAATTAAAATATATATATTTTACTACACAAACTCACAGACTTCCCCCTCATCCCACCACCACCAAACTGCTGATTTTATCCTTAGGGGCATTGTGACATTATATATGGACTTCTGGTTAAAAACCCTTGCTCTAAAAATCTGCAGTGTTCCTAATCCATTTCTTTTCAGCTTAATTATAAATTTTCCCTGAAACCTCTTATTCCTATCTGGAATGTTTTTAGCTCTTAGTTTATTGACATCACATATAAACATTCATACTTTTATTGTTTCTATTTCTTGTACTTACAACTACTTCCAATTGTTATATAAATATGATTTTTTTGGAATAAAAATGTACTGACAACAATGTTGTCAAAGATAGGTGCTCAAGCTGGGCACGGTGGCTCACACCTGTAATCCTAGCACTCTGGGAGGCTGAGTTGGGTGGATCGCTCAAGGTCAGGAGTTCGAAACCAGCCTGAGCAAGAGCAAGACCCTGTCTCTACTGAAAAATAGAAAGAAATTGGCCAACTAAAAGCATAGAAAAAATTAGCCAGGCATGGTGGCACATGCCTGTAGTCCCAGCTACTCGGTAGGCTGAGGCAGAAGGATCACTTGAGCCTAGGAGTTTGAGGTTGCTGTGAGCTAGGCTGACTCCATGGCACTCTAGCCCCAGCAAATAGTGACAGAGAATGTCTCAAAAAAAAAAAAAAAAAAAAAGATAGGCACTCAAATGACTCAAATGCACCCCCCACAATAGTAAAATGTGACTTTTGATAGGATTTTTAGAATATGTGTAACCCAAATTATAATGTTATTCATTATTCAATTGTTCTGTCTTTAAATGTCTTCCAACTTAAATTAATTTATTAATTTTATAATTAAATAGACAATGCTTTGGTATAGGATATATTTTGCAAGTGTGACTAACAAAATTTGCTGCTAGATTTGTTGTGTAGTGTGAAAGAATGTGAGAATGCAAGGAAATATACCTTGATTTGAACTAATTTATATTGAGAGTCAGTTACCATATTAGAAAAGAGCCTGATTAGCATCACATTTTTTAAATGATATACAATGTGTATGTTTACAGAAAATTAAACACCTCTGGCTACCAATTTCAGAAACTAAAGAGTCTGATAAACTTCAGATAGCCACTGTAGGGAAGTCAACATTTTACCTCTATCCTTTTCTGGCTAGGCCTGAGAATTAAACTGACGTAAAACAGATTAACAGGAAAAAAGCATATAAATTTATTTAATATACATTTTATGTAACATGAGAGCTCTCATAAGGAAATAAAAACCCAGAGAAGTGGCAAAACTTAAATGCTTTTATACTACATTGAACACAGTGAATTGGGGGAAAGTAGCAAACTATGTGGGGAGGCTAAAGGAAGATAATTATTTTAACAAGTTCTATTTGCACAGAATTATCTTGGTTTTCACTTAACTTGATAAGAGGAATGTTCTTTTAGTATAGGGAGGACACCTTCCAGATGGGGGTTTTATCTTCTGCTTTTAGGAAGGGAAAGGCCAGAGTGCCTTTCTTGTACCTTTTTTTTTTTAGTTGATTATAGCTCAAAATAATCTTTATACCAAAGTGGCCTATTTGGGGTGGCATATTTTGCCAACTTCTACCACCCATTGCTATCCTTATTATCACTAACTGCTATGGAAAACCTCATGAAATCAGATAGGGAGGGAGGATTCTGATTTGTGGGAATTTTACTGATTTTTAAAGCAGAGAAAGATTTTTAAAATATATTTCATATAACTAATGTTGGGGAAATACAGTTAAAAACAAAATCTCCCAAAGAAGAGAAAGAAAACAATTAACTGAGTATTAAACTAGAGTATATTTTGATCAAAGTCCTAAAATAATTCCTTTCTTGTAACCTAATAACATGATTTGTAGCCTGGTGTGGTGGCTCATGCCTGTAATTCCAGCAGTTTGGAAGGCTGAGGCTGGAGGATCACTTGAGACCAAGAGTTCAACCTGGGCAACATAGCAAGACATTGTTTCTACAAAAGTGATCTATGATTATGCCACTGCATTCCAACCATGCAATAGAAAAAGACTCTGTCTCTTAAAAAAAAATTTTAAAAAAGATGATTTGTAATTTCAAGAAGAATGGTGATAATAGAAATTTTTTAAAAAATTAATTATCAGGTAGTAATTACACTATCAAATAATAAAATAATCTTCAAAGTGCAAAGTACGGAGCAAGGCCCATGACCCTTTAAAGGTTCACTGAAAAATCACTGACATGAGACTAATTAGGAGGAAAGACATACAAATTTATTTAGTATGTATACACGGGAGCCTTTAGAATGAAGGCCCAAAGATAGGGGAAATTGTCCCTTTTCATCCTTGGGATCAACAAAGTATGGACAGCTATACAGAAATATGATTGGACAAAAAGGGTATGATTTAATGCTAACAGATTGGGGAAAGCCAGCAAGGTCCATCTGTCTAGATTCCTCTTTGCTTCTTTGAGCATGCATTTGAAACCACCCTTACAAATTAATAAAAAGGGGTGCAAGGTGAGAACTGTGGTAAGGGCCTCGCTAAAAATAATAATAATTAGTCACTATTCCCATTTGCTTCTCTATAATTGCCACTCCAGAGCTATGCAGCTGATGGTGATAAGGATTCGTATAAAGATTCTTAACTTTCTCCGTAGATAATGTCACCTTTTTGAAACCTAAAGGTAGTTTTTAAGATATCTTCCAGGCCCCCCATTCCAGTGGATTGGTTGACCCACTCAGACCAGGGGCCCATACCAAGACACCTACTCAACTGGAATTGTGACCCCAGGGATTGGAGCAATACAAGAAGATGATTTCTACACCCCTATAATTTTGCCCCAATTAACAAACCTAATTGCCTAATCCCTTGCCTGCCAAACTATCCATAAAAACTGTCTCCCAAATTCTCCAGGAGGTGGATTTGACAAATTTCTCCTGACTCCCTGCTTGGTGCTATGCGGAATTTTTAAACTCTCCATTACAACCTCAACTGTCTCAGTACATTGGCTCTTCTCTGTGCAGCGTGCAAATGAACCTCATTGGGCAGAAACACATTTCTTCCTTCTGGGTATGGAGCAGGCCCTCTGTGGAATGGGGAGTCTTAATATCTACAGACAAACAAGATTGGTCAGATAATTTTATGACCAACTTTTACACAGAATAAATGTAGGTTATATGGCTGGCTTTCGGGGAAAAGAGGTTCTGGCTTTTATGACCTGCCTTGGGGAAGAAGAGTTCTAGTTTCTGTGGTTGTCTCAGGGAAGAACAGGACTGAGAGGCATGGAGGACAGAGAAAAGGTTGGCCCTTCATTTTGGCGTACTGTTTTCTGAGCCCCATCACAATTATAATACTTCGGCAATATATATAGACTGGTGGAACAACAGAAACTCAAAAACTAATATTTTATAATAAAGTTCTTCAAATCAGTGGGGGAAATATTTAATATGGTATATTGTATTGATTAACCAGCTAGTTAACTTTTTAAAAAATTAATTCTCTATACAAGAAATCAAATCTATATTATTACAGAGTAAAATTATGCAGAATGGTTCTACCCAGTATTAGGTTGTAGGCGTAACAGGAACTGCTAGTGGTGTAGAGGTCAAAGGAAAACTTCCTTTTAGCCCTCGGAAGGTTCACCAATCAACTGACAAAAGCAGATAAACAGGATAAAGACATACAAATTTATTAAGGTATGGGGACAGGCATCACTGATTACCCAACCCCTCAATGGGGTACAGAAGCTCATATACCCTTTTATATAGGGAAAGGAGGAGACAGTTAATGTAGACAATTCTTTTGAGAGGCAGCAAATGATTATTAGGGACAATGAATGGGCCAGGGAGACACAAGTTAACTTATAAATGATTCTCTTTGGAATTTGAATAAACCCAAGAGACAGGCAGGCAGGTATTATCTAGTGCAAAAGTCCATCCAGGTAGGGTGGCCTTCTTCTTTCTTCTTTTCCACCATAGACCTTGAGGTAAACCGAGAGGGGATAGAAGGCAACTGTGGTTTTTTTGGTAAGAAGCTTTCTTGGTCAGATCAGGAAATTCCAGAGGAAGTCCCTCCCTGTGCTTGGGGAAGAGAAACAAGACAAGGTTAGAGGGAACTTTAATCTGAAGCCAATTTCTTGAGCCCGTTAAATTTGAAAAGCATTCAGCTTGCCCAAGAGCCATATTTTGGGGAATCATTCTGCATTCAACATTGGAAATGAAAATATTAATAGGTATAACCTTTGGTGGAGGAGCATTTAACAATATACCTGAAAGATCTTAAAATTCCCTATTAGTCCATTTTGTTCTGTTTCTAGGAATTTAGCATACAGAGCATATTTCCACCATATATCAAAGAGAAAAATGTCACAAAATCGCATAATCTTATACAGGTAGTGTTAGACAAAATATATACACGTAGATATTCAAACTATATTTTATTCTTTTGCTTTTTCTGTATCTTCTATAATCAAAAATTACAACTTTGCTGTTTAATGAGTATAGGTAGAAATCACATTAAATGAAAAAACAAAAAATAGCCTACATCTTGAGGATTAAAAAGAACTGAAAGAACAAAAGCGAGCATAGCGCAGCAGGTTTGTTTCCCTTTAGGTCCCCTCCCCCAACCCAAAGGACCTTCCCGCCACAGCTCTCTCGGTTTTCAGTCAGGTCCGCAGACGTTACCTATAAAAGGAAGCTGCCAAAAAGTCTGTTACGGTTTTTGTTCTCTGGCTACTTGACAATGTCGGGACGTGGTAAGGGAGGTAAGGGCTTGGGGAAAGGAGGTGCCAAGCGCCACCGGAAGGTTTTGCGTGACAATATCCAGGGCATCACAAAGCCTGCCATCCGGCGCCTAGCCCGCCGCGGCGGAGTCAAACGCATCTCCGGCCTCATTTATGAGGAAACCCGTGGGGTGCTCAAAGTGTTCCTGGAGAATGTGGTCCGGGATGCTGTTACCTACACGGAGCACGCAAAGCGCAAGACGGTCACGGCCATGGACGTGGTCTACGCGCTTAAACGACAGGGCCGTACCCTGTATGGTTTCGGTGGCTAAGTAGCATTTTGGAGCCATGTCTCCTAAAAGGCCCTTCTTAGGGCCCCCAATCTTTCAGCAAAAGAGTTGGAATGACTGCAAGTCTGGTCTTAATAGAACCATTATTACTGGATTTCTCTATGCTGCTTACTAAGTTAACTGGGAGTGTTGAAAACTAGCAGGAGACCGTGGACCGAGATTTTCCGAGACTGGAGTGAAGTCCCCGATAGCAAATCGCTTACGGCGGTAGATTGAAATTACGGTAGGGTTGATTAGCGAGTGAAGTCCATGAGGCCAGGGATCTAAATAGGGCTTTGCTGGACACTAACCTTACCCAGATCCTTTCACTTACATAATGTCTCACAGACAATGAGAGGTCTGGGGAAGGAATACTTTATGTTCCACAAAGGGGAGGAGCCTCAAGGGTAGCTGTAGTCGCTGGTTTTAAGTAGAAAGTGTCCCCGAGATCTCTACTGGGGGTCTAGGAGAAAATCTATCTCCTCCCTACCTTCACTACAGTGGAACACAGTTGGGGGTTACCTGCTGCCTTGAGGCCATATTGTGGCCTTCTGGGTCTTTGTGTGTGGCCTTTTGACTGAATCCGATTTTTACAGAAGAAATCCTTTCCTTAAAATGGATGCAGAAGAGAAAGATGAAGCTTTTGTTGTCTCCTTTGGTGCTTAAAAAGGACAATCTTGAAATCGGAAGGGTGCAGTTTCCCCACCTCTGGTTGATAATACATTATGTTTGCCTTCTGGTACTATTTTTAAGTGCTGAAAATATACGGGTATTTCTACAAAAGAGTGGGTGAGCACCACACTCATTATTCAACCAATACAGTAAAATCTCTTCGTATGTTCATTCTCAGTAGCATAAGCTTCCTTTTTCCCTACTGAGAATTAACTAGTATTCTGAATTTGGTGTTTATTGCTCCCATGATTTTTACTTTTTAACTTTAGATGCACATACCCCTAATCAACATATGTATCACTTTACATGTTTTAAAAACTTTCTGCATTTGCTTTGGAAATACAGCCGTGTTGCAATGTGCAGTTCTAATTTCTATCATTAATCAAGTTTTCTAATATGTCAGTACCAGATTTATACATTAACTAATCTATTGGTGGATATTTAAATTGTTTCATTTTTCCTCCATTACAGGGCTGCAATGGGCATTGCTGTACACAGCTGTAAGCTCTATAGTTACATTATTAGGAGTGGAATTGCTTGATAACCAAATGCTTGGTAATATGTGCGTATTTAACATGAATAGAGGTGAACAATTTGCTTTCTAGGGTAGTATCTTTTAGTTTACACTGCCACACTCCACCACTAGTGCTTGAGAGTTCTTGTTATTCCATATCTTCATCAGCATCTGCTGAGGTCAGTAAAAATTTAACAGTATAAAGATTTGTTAAATAGTATCTCATTAAGTTGCATTTCTCTAATTATAATAAAAATGCATATTTTTAATAGGATTTTTGGCTATTTGAAGATTTCCCCCTCTTCTGGGAATGCTGTGTTGAGATTGTTTGGCCATTTTTCTTATTTTCTACGATTTTTATGATTTGTCTTTTTTATATATTTTACTTTTAATAATCCTTTGTCAGCATGTGGCAAATTTATTGTCACCTTGTGGATTTGTTTTTAAATGTGATATCTTTGGATGTATAAAAACAATTTTAATAATGTTAGACTTATATTTTTATAGTTTTTGAATGCTGCCTTTTCATATAGGAGTTATCCTTTCCTTCCCCACCCCCAGCTTTCCCTAGAGAGCTACAAGATCAATCTGCAGAACAATTTAGGCTGCTTATCTCATAATTTGGCTTAAACTGGACAGTAAGGCTTTTCTGAAATAGCTGTAAGGCAAAACTCCTTCGCCCTCAGAAGGATCCCTGAAAAATGAACTCACAATAAAGCAGATTAGTAAGAGAAAAGCTTATTTATTCTACAGTGTATTCACTGGGAGCCTCAGAAAATGAGGATTCAACCCCCCAATGGGGTTCGGAAACTTAGGCATTTTTTGCTAAAATGGGTTACAGGAGAGGGGGAACAAGGAGTTCCATTGAGAAGCAATAAAGGACCACTAGGAAGCATACATGGATGGGGAGCAGAGATTAACTGGTAAATAGTTCTCTTTGAAATCTGAATGAATCTGAGAGATAGACATTATCTTGTAAAAGAGCCTGTTCAGGTGTGGTTACATTCTTTTTCTCTCCTGCTATACTTAATGAGATTACAGGGAGGGGGAAAAAAACAATTGTTCTCCTTGGTGGGTCTGACAGATTAAGAAACTTGAAAGGACTTGGGGAGAGTAGGTGGGGGGTGGGGGGGAGAAGGTCTGAGAGATTTTGAGGCTTCAGTCAGTCCAAAATGTCAAAATGCCGTATTTTGGGGTAAAAATATTTCTAATTTCCTTCAGTAGCATACAATGAATAACTCCAGGGTAAATATCAAAAAAGAGTAGTCAGGTATACCTGAAGGTAGTATTCATCATCTGCGTGGTGTATTCTAGACAAACTACCAAAAGTCCTGTGTAGCTGGAGCCTAGAAGACTTATTGGAGAAAACATGCTAACAATAAATAATGTATATTATTTTTCTTAAGCTGTTTTTTTCCAAAGAAATCTAAATAGGCAGAGACACTATACTGGTACAATTTACTCCTGTCAGCTAGGAGAGATCAGCCTGAGGATTATGCTTATTTTTGCTATGAATATTTTGTTATGAAAATAAAGTCAGGAGCAGATAGGGAAGTGAAGGAGGTCCTGCTTGAGAAACCACTACAAAAAGCTCAAATTACACTATCCTCTCGCTTTACATCAGACTTATTCCCTTCTCCCTTGCTCTCAAACACTAACAAATCACTTGATGTATTTCTTAGAATACTAATGTAATCCATAAACCACTAGTAGGATAAGATTGAGAACACTAAACATATGCTTTGCATATGTGAATTGCTCCAGTTTGACCCTTGCAATCTCCAAATACACTTCCAAGAGGGGCAGGCAATTCATTACGTATGTTCACCTACTGTATCCCTAAAGACTAACAGTCCGTGACCAAAAAAAAATACATATATGTATACATATGCATTTATATACATACAAACGTTTATGTTGAGTTAATCAGAAGAAATAATTTTCTTGTAGGCCAATTGGCCTACATTTCTAAATCACAAATTTAGCCAGTCCACAACCTAAATTTTGTCGAACCTTCTTTTCAGCCTCCAATATTCTTAGAAAAAAAGTCTCATGCTACTTATTACTAGGATAAATAGCCATTCTAGCCTCCAGTCACACAAGACTCTCCAACCTGGCTGGGCTCAGACTTTGAGCCCGGCCCGGGGCAGTTTCCTCCTCCCTTTCCCCTCCTCCGCTTCCAGGTGGTCTAGTCCTGTTCTCAGTCTGTTGTCTGCACTGAATTCCAGTCAACTTTTTTCCTCCCAAGGTCCTGTAAGTTTTCTTGTATTTGCCTAGTGAAGAAATTACTGAATCAGCAAAGATTGAAAATGCTGTCTTAAAAACTAATATGCAGGTCACTTTTACAAAATCTTTTCCGTGACCTCTCATGTTGTATTTCTTCACTCATGAGGAAAGTTATGCTTCTCATCTCCCTCTTAAGAGACTTTATTTATCCTGCCTAGTGGTCCGACATCTTCTCCACCCCAAGTGAGCTGGAAAGGTAGGAATACAAAAGAAAAAAAACAAACCGAGTGACTCTGTTCCCCTAATTTTAGAACTTTCACAACGTACTGTCTCAGGGAAGTGCCGAGCTATTTAATGTGGGCTTCAGATCACCTAAGCCCGCAATTACTTATCTGTCCAGTGGCGTAGAAAAGAACACTGGACACAACAGGCGGTTAGGATTTAAACAGGAAACCACGGCACTTAACACAGCGTACGGCACTTAACACAGCGTAAGGATCTACTTTAGCGCCAAGAACCAGGAAGCGTTTTGCCTAAGGGACGTACACAGGAGACACTTAACCACGTTATCTGGCTTCCTTTTAGCCTGACTGTAACAAGCATTATACTCATTAAAAGCCACCACAATCACTACCCAAAATTAAATTCAGACTTCAGATGAAGTAGTTGCAGCTCTAATTACTGACAACGTAAGTGGCTCTTAAAAGAGCCTTTGGGATCGAACTTGAAGACGCTTACTTGAGAAGTTTACTTGGCGCTTGTATACTTGGTGACGGCCTTAGTACCTTCGGAAACAGCGTGCTTGGCCAGCTCTCCGGGAAGCAGTAGGCGCACGGCTGTCTGGATCTCTCTAGAAGTGATGGTGGAGCGCTTGTTATAATGCGCCAGGCGAGAAGCCTCGCCTGCGATGCGCTCGAAAATATCATTGACGAAGGAGTTCATGATGCCCATGGCCTTGGAAGAAATGCCGGTGTCAGGATGGACCTGCTTCAGCACCTTGTAGACGTACACGGAGTAACTCTCCTTGCGGCTGCGCTTGCGCTTCTTCCCGTCCTTCTTTTGGGCCTTAGTCACAGCTTTTTTGGAGCCCTTCTTCGGAGCGGGAGCTGACTTGGCCGGTTCCGGCATGATGAAACAAAACACCAAGAGCAAGAAGCAGAGACAAAAACAAAACCAAAGCGCGACGGGTCGTCTTTATATAGAACGTCTTATGCAAATAAGGCGTAGAGTTAAAATCCTGTGTCTGATTGGTGGTTATGTATGGGAACGTCAGAGGTTAGTTTTGCCCAATCAGGAACTGCAAATCTCGAAGTCGCATCTCCATTGGTTAAAATGAAGCTGTACTCTTGACCTATGACACTTCTTCTTTTTCGCGCCCAATATTGGTTATAAAAAGTGCCGCTCTTACGCTTTCGCTTTACTTACCACCAGGAGTTTACTGAGGTCACTATGTCTGGACGTGGCAAGCAGGGCGGCAAAGCTCGCGCCAAGGCGAAGACCCGTTCTTCTCGGGCCGGTCTCCAATTCCCCGTGGGCCGAGTGCACCGCCTGCTCCGCAAAGGCAACTATGCCGAGCGGGTCGGAGCTGGCGCCCCGGTGTACCTGGCGGCGGTGCTGGAGTATTTGACCGCCGAGATCCTGGAGCTGGCGGGCAACGCGGCTCGCGACAACAAGAAGACCCGCATTATTCCTCGCCACTTACAGCTGGCCATCCGCAACGATGAGGAGCTCAACAAGCTGCTGGGCAAAGTCACTATCGCGCAAGGTGGCGTCCTGCCCAACATCCAGGCCGTGCTGCTGCCCAAGAAGACTGAGAGTCACCATAAAACCAAGTAAGGAGCGAGGTTAGGAACGCTGAAAAACAAAGGCTCTTTTCAGAGCCACTTAAACTGTCTTAGAAAAAGCTGGACACACCATCTGTTGTGGGCGATTTTGACTGTCACATTATAAAGCGCTCCTTCCCAGGGCGAGGGAAGTGAGGCAATTCTTAAGTGTATGTAAATTGATCTACTGGAAGGCAGTGGAGGCTTGATAGGGATAGTATGCTGGCGAGGCTTACCCAGCAGAAATAACAGGTGAAGTTAAACGCAAATCCGTGAAACCTGTTTTTTTTTTTTTTTTTTTGAAACAGTGTCTCACTCTGTTGCACGGGCTAGAGTGAGTGCGTGGCGTCAGCCTACCTCACAGCAACCTCAAACTCCTGGGCTCAAGTGATCCTACTGCCTCAGGCTCCCGAGTAGCTAGGACTACAGGCATGCGCCACCATGCCCGGCTCATTTTTTCTGTATATATCTTTAGTTGGCCAATTAATTTCTTTCTTTCTATTTATAGTAGAGACGGGGGTCTCACTCTTGCTCAGGCTGGTTTCGAACTCCTGACCTTGAACGATCCACCTGCCTCGGCCTCCCAGAGTGCTAGGATTACAG